>NW_004624767.1:19688148-19792658 GCF_000247695.1 Heterocephalus glaber | reverse complement strand
TTTTCTAATCCTGCTAAATTCAAGTACAAGTTCTAGGGGCTCCTAGAGATTTCTTAGTATTTTCTCTGTAGATGATCATTTCATCTACATATATTCTGCTCCTACCGTGCCAAAAACAAACAAAACTTTATCGTGGAAAACTTCAAACATAAAGCAGAGTCACCTCCTTACTTCTGGATTGGAAATTCTATCACGGTAGACCCGGGTTTTGATTTTTTTCCCACTATCCACAGGGTCTGCCAGGAACTCCCCATACCCAGGGAATGTGCTAGCAGAGAACGAATTCAAGGCACGAGGTCTTCTCCGGGGCAGATGCCTTTTAAGTCCCGTAGGGCCGCCCAGCACAGTCCCCGGAGCCCTTTGCTGCCCGAAGGCGTTTGACCCAGTTTCTCGCCGCCAGGCCCGGTCTTCCCGTGGACACTCACGCTGCAACCTCCAAGTGCGGGTTTGGCCAAAGATTCCAGAATGGGAAGACCCCTGACTTCCGAAGGAACAAAGTTTTTCTTTAGGCCTGTAGGGCCCAGCCTCCCCCGAGTCGGAGACCGCCTCATCGACAGACTAGGCCTCTGCAACGGGCGCACGCTCCCTCCTTTCCATCCCTCCTTCCACCTCCCCTCGGCAGCGGCGGTTGGTCGCGCGCGGTTGCCTCTCTCCCACCCCCTCAGCTAACGAACGGGCTCCAGGCCCTTTGGGATTGGCTGCGCCTGAGTGCATCTTCCCTCAGCCTCTCTTATTGGCTCTCGTCCCGCGGGATGCGTGCTCTGATTGGCTCGATCAGGGCGCCTGCGCGGCGGGGTTCTCGGTCGCCAGCCATTCCTGAGAGGACTGCCGGTAGGTCGGACGTCTCGCCAGTCGCTGGAGCAGAGGTCCCGGCTCTCCGGGAAGGCGGCGGCTGAGGCGGCAAAATGAAGATATTCGTGGGCAACGTCGACGGGGCGGATACGACGCCAGAGGAACTGGCAGCTCTCTTCGCGCCCTATGGCACGGTCATGAGCTGCGCCGTCATGAAACAGTTCGCCTTCGTGCACATGCGCGAGAACGCAGGCGCGCTGCGCGCCATCGAGGCCCTGCACGGCCACGAGCTGCGTCCGGGGCGCGCGCTTGTGGTCGAGATGTCGCGCCCAAGGCCTATGAACACTTGGAAGATTTTCGTTGGCAATGTGTCGGCTGCATGCACGAGCCAGGAATTGCGCAGCCTCTTCGAGCGTCGCGGACGCGTCATCGAGTGTGACGTGGTGAAAGGTAACGTGGAGGCGTGCTCTGGGCGGGGGCGCGCTCTGGGCGGGGGCGCGCTCGGGGCACTCTGCCTGTTAGCCACGCCCCTTACCCTAGGGTCGGTCACTGCGAGGTTGGGGAGGGTGGGGAAGTGCGCGGGAGCGAGCTGGAGGTGTTGGAGGCGCGTTGGGTAGAGCCACCCCCTCCCCTGCGGTCCAGGCACCATTCACCATGCGGGAGGAAGCGGCTCTGGGTGGGTGCGGCGGCCACTGTGAGCCGAGCCCTAGGCCCAGGGACGCGCCAAAGACTTGCGAATGTACCGGGGGCGCGCCTTCTCCTAGTCTCCTGGGCCTGGCACCGAGCGGAAATTGGGAAGTGACGGCACAAGCCGGATCGTGGAGCGGGGAAGATTTCGCTACTTCCCCACTTCCTCTCCCGACGTCGGTCAGAGCAAGGGAAGAGGGAAAAGGAAAAAGTGGGGCCTGACACCCTAAGGCCGCCCTCGTGTTCTCTCCGATGAATGCTTTCGAGTGGAAGGTAACGGGGCCCTTGGACGTTTCTCGGGCTAGGATCTTTTAGTATTTACCTAGCCTGGGTCTCCTTGCGGGTACAGGAGGGGCCCCTTCCGAACCACTTTGGCCTTTCAGTATTTGCTGGGTTACACGTGGTAACTCTGTGCTTTTCAATTCTCTCAAACTTGAGTTTTTATATATCAACTGGAAACCCGGACCTTTTGCGTGTGGAAGGAGGCCTGTTTTATGACGGTCTTCTTCTGCATAGACTTTACCAGACAAGCTGGTGCTCCAGGGTAGTGTCATTCTTTTTATAAGCTTGGTGACTTTAGAAGAGAGCATATTGTGGCTGAGAGGGACACGGGCAAGGGCATTTGGAAGGTCTTCGTTAAACATTGGCTAAACTTGATTTGCTTAGTAGTCATTGTTTGAATACAATAGTCTTAATTCCCAGTGCAGATCCCTAGTTTGCCTTTTCTTTGAGAAAAATGTGTCACCATATATATCTATATTGTAATTTCCACTCTGGGTTCTTGGCCTCTAAGCTCTTTTTTTTACTGACAAGATTTGATGGGACAGCCCTTATGTGACCATTCGCTGTTCTGCTTGAGAATAGATCAGAGTTAACTTTACCCTGTCATCTTCAAGGATACAACCTGGGAGTATCTGGGAGTATGTCCTGTATCTGCTGTTGGATTATACTTGCTCATATGCTGTGTGGGAAATTTTGAGGGCAGGAAATAAATATGGGTGGAGGTAACTGTTCATTCTCACCAAAGATATTTAATTTACTGTCCTCAAAAGACATGTCTTTTGAGCCATTCCTTGTCGTTTCTATAAGTGGGGGAAGTGGGTCATAGTGTTCATTACTGGAATCAAGTCTTTGTTCTACGTTAATACTACATTGTATTTTCTTCAGCTCAGGTTATATAAGTCCATGACTACTTGGAATCAGGTTTCCCTGCTGGGTGCTCTGAGACAGGCTATATGGTGCATGAATTTTTGCTTTTGTTTATAGTGAAAGTAGGGAGACTCTCAGATTGAATACTTGGCTAACAAATGGATGGGGTATATGAGTCTTCATGAGTTTTGTGTTTAATTAATCAGGTTTCTTTTGTGGTTCTTAGGCAGGGTGATTAGTAGATTGGGAGTGAAGAATCTAGTACCTCAGGGATTTTATTCATGGGACTTACTGGTCAAGAAGGTTGCTCACAGGTGATAGAGAAAGCCAAAATTTTGCCTACATTTTCTGGGACCAACACCAACAAAAAATGATGGTGAAGTGCATTGTAGCTTCACTTCAGTTATAGAACTCCTGACAGACTCCCTATGAGAGTTAGAGAAGTTTTATGCATTTTTGTCTTTTTAAACATTTATTAGTAGAAATGCATTGACTTCAGGGAGGGGTGTTCAGTTGTATTTGTAGTTAGGTTGATATGTTACAGGGGTCTTAATATACTTTGACCTAAGAAGATTGTAGGGAAGATTTGAGCATCAAATCCACTGATAGGCCTTTCTATGGGGGGGGTTGGGGAAGAAATCAAGTATTTAAAGTTAGGAATGTAGTAGAAAAGACTGGCTCTGTCTTTGTAATAGCTTACTCATTTCTTAAGCTGAGAAAGCATTTGATTGAATCTCCTGGTGTTGACTGTCAGGTGTTTGTTTTTTGGTGCTGGGAATCAAAACCAAGAATTTTGTACATAATGAGCAAGCATTCTACCCCTGAGCTACACCCTTAGCCCCTGTCAGGTCTTTGAAAAGCAGTGAAGTTTGTTAGTGCACAGGACAACCAGCTCTGTTTAATTTCACAGGAAAGAAAAAGAAAAAAACATAGTTGCTTGGTTACTCCAAGAGCTTAGGTACGATTTGTAGAACAAAAATCTCCACAGCAACAGTGGTAACCACTCTCCTCAGCTATATCTTAGCTACATCTTATTGGGTATTGAAAGATTAACAGTTTCAGGAACCACTTAAAGACTTGAGGGGAGGTCTGAAAGTCAGAAGAGGAAATTTTTTGGCGGGGAGGTAATCATTCTGTACAGAGCTTTATAGTTCTTGGTTAAATATTTTTAGTCTTAGAATGAGAAAAATTCATTTTTCCTGATTCTCTTTAGCTTTGGTACTGGAGGAATTTTGATACCACCAGAACATTTGGAGGTCTTTGCAAAACATTTCTTGCTGGGCTTAAAGCAGTGATTTCCTGCAGAAGTTTCCTTGAACTAGCTCTCCAGGCAAGGGGTTCCCTGGAGTTCTTCAGATCTCTGGTTCTTCTTCATTGTCCTAGGAATAGTAGGTTTTTTAGGCATCTTTTATAGGGCTAGATCTGGGTTTGGATGCATACCATGAATTTAGTTGGGCTAAATAGAATTGAGTCAGCTAGGCAACCTAGTCACACTTCAAGTATCAGACTTAGAAACTTCTGGTGTAATTTGGCTGTAATTTTATTATGTTCCCCTGCCCCATCAGATCCACAATTCATTTCCTTCTGTCTCCCCCTTCTCCCTCTCTCTTCCCTTCTCCCACACCACTTTCTTTCTGTACGTAAGATTGACTCTAGGGCCTTTGCACTGAGCTGTATCCCCAGCCCCTTTTTTGTTCTTTATTTTTATTTTTCAGACAGGTTCTCACTAAGTTGCCCAGGCTGGCCTTGAATTTCCAGTCCTCCTGGCTCAGCTTCCCAAAGTGCTGTAATTACAAGTGTGTATTACCACGCCTGACTTCAGTTTTCTTATGTATTTCAGGCTGGCCTTGAACTTTCAGTGATCCTTCTGCCTCAGCCTCCCAAGGGCTGACATTACAGGTGTGAGCCACCATGCCTGGCTTTTTTTTTTTTTTTTGGTACCAGGGATCGAACTCAGGACCTTGTGCTTGCAAGGCAGGCGCCGGAACCACTGAGCTAAATCCCTGGCCCTTGGCTTTTAATTTTCTTTCTCAATTCTTCCCCAGTAGTGCTGAGAATTTATACTCTATTGCTGAGCTACATCCTCAGTCCTGAAATCTCAGTTTTCAAATTTCACCACTCTGGATAAGACCCGGCTAGGTAGGGAGTAAACAATAGGTTGTCCAGCTGCTCTTGTAAACTGATGAAATTATTGTTGGGTGTTTTTCTGAACTCATTCTGGCCTTAGGAATTTATGGACAAAATGGTCAGGAATACAGTATAGTGTGGTTCCCTTAATCCCTCGCAGTACCTTGAGATCGTCCCCCTTCATGCCTTCCTCCCATCTGTCCACCAGCTCCAGCAAATTTTCTTTCTTACTTTGAGTGGACTTTTCTGCTTGGCTGTTGTTCTCTAGGTGGTTTTGCCATTGCTTAGGGTCATCTTGGCTTTTGCTTTTAAAGAGATGAGAGATCAGAGGACAATTCTAATATCCCGTGGCTAGATGGAAAGGAACACTTAGGTTTTCACCATTGGTAAATGAGGAATTTGGTTCTGGTTGTGAGGATGTTGAGGACTGAGATTTATGATAGTCTAATTTGATTTTTTTTTTTTTGGTACCGGGGATCGAACTCTGGTCCTTGTGCTTGCAAGGCAGGTGGCGGAACCACTGAGCTAAATCCCCGGCCCTAATTTGATTTTTATAGCATCTCTAGTAGGTTCCAATTTTGCATGTATGGATGGTATTGTAAAGGTGAAAGATAATATGCTGTAGGGAAATAAGCTTCTGGTTATTCTTGGATTTGAAAAATCATCATAATTCCCTGTCATTCTATAGCTGTTTATACCTTACATGGCACTTTTGTCTTCTCACTTGAATATCTGACCTTTGTGGTAGGTAGGATAGATTGTCAGATGGGAAAATACATGGTGAGTTTCTTAAAATCTTGTAACAGTCTGATATTTGCATTTAGCCCTGAGGTCTTTTAGTTCCTAGCCTGGGATCCCTAATGCAGTACCATGCTTTTGACTACTATCTATTGATTATTGTGAGGTTGTTAGCATTGTCCTAAAATCCAGGGAAATGACTTGTTCTATAGAAATGGCTAGAGAGGGCATCCCAGAATGAAAATTTCTAAAAGTTAGGACACTTGTTTGGAAGCTATTGTAAGGATTTCTTATCTTGGAGAATGGAACCTTAGTAATTTCATTCAGGTAACTTTTTATTTCTTAAACTGATGTGACAGATTGGCTCTTGGCACTTGGATTCCTTGTGGAAGTAGTCACAGGTCAAAATGGGGTTAAGTACAGGACATTAGTTCTCGGGGCCAGGATCTTTAGATCTTGCTTGTGCTATTGTGGTTTGTGAGAATGGGCATGAAGACAAATTTCTTCCCACTCTCTAAAAATTGTGATGGATGAATAGAGCTTTGAGATTAACATCCTGTCTTATATCCTCTCTCAGCAGAACTCATTCAGGTTTTAAATGAGAGCCTCAGGCATAGGTAACCTGCTAGTTAGAGTAGTTGTAGCGTCTTATGGCTGAAAAACTGGATCTTTTCTGTAAGTAGTCTGCTTTATGAACAGAAGCCCAAGGAGTAAAGGTATACCTATGTCCTTTTAAAGAGGAAATGATGAAGGATGTAATGTGGCCCAGAGGAAGGTGCTTAGTTTCCATTCCCATACTGGTCCCTTTCTAAGCTCACATTTTTATTCATACTATTCAGTCATGTCTTATGCATTGACTTCTCAAGGATAAACTGGCTTAGCAAAGGGGCATGGAAGAGCTGAGACTGGTCCTAGCATTAATCTACTTTGATTTGGGGGACAAGCCACATGGAAATTCTGAGCATATTTTTCCACCTATAAAATAGAGATGACAATACTTTGTCCTGCTGCTTCACAGGATTGTTGTGAGGTCCTGTGCATGGAAATGCTTTGAATACTGGAAATAATATTAAAAAAGAGAGATTATATTGGAGGAATTTTTTGAACTGTTTGCTCATTGCAGTGTAATTCCTTTGCCTTATTTGGACCTAGGCTGAGAGATGGGTCATGTAAAATACAAGTGCTCATTTTCAGTGTTAAAGAACTATAACACCTCAAAGATGAGCAGTAGAGTTTGGTAAGCTTGGGTTGAGAACATTGAATAATTAGTCATCTAGGAACTTTGGCGCATTTTGTCTGCTGGTTTATCCTTAAAAGGAGGTGTGAAGATTTTTATCTTGCATGGCAGTACATCTTTGCTCTTTCTCTCTCACCAAGGAGTTGGGAGAGGTGGCAGCAATTAAGGGGAGAATGGGGAGAAAGTCATAGCAAAGGTGATTGCTTGGGACAGTCAGAAGCTGTCTTATGTGGGAGCCACGTTTTATGATATGCTCCTGGAGAGGAGGGTTTGGAGGCCTGGAGGTAGCTGGCAACAGCTGGGTGCTGTTGTGTGTCCAGTTTGGGACCCCTCTGGTAGCATGCCCTGCCCCCCTAATTGCTAACCCTCTGTCTGCTGCTTTATCAGACTACGCGTTTGTTCACATGGAGAAGGAAGCAGATGCCAAAGCCGCCATCGCGCAGCTCAACGGCAAAGAAGTGAAGGGCAAGCGCATCAACGTGGAACTCTCAACCAAGGGTCAGAAGAAGGGGCCTGGCCTGGCTGTCCAGTCTGGGGACAAGACCAAGAAACCAGGGGCTGGGGATACGTCATTCCCTGGAACTGGTGGCTTCTCTGCCACTTTCGACTACCAGCAGGCTTTTGGCAACAGCACTGGTGGCTTTGATGGGCAAGCCCGTCAGCCCACACCACCCTTCTTTGGTCGCGACCGCAGTCCCCTGCGCCGTTCACCTCCCCGAGCCTCTTATGTGGCTCCTCTGACGGCCCAGCCAGCCACCTACCGGGCCCAGCCCTCAGTGTCTTTGGGAGCTGCCTACAGGGCCCAGCCTTCTGCCTCTTTGGGTGTTGGTTATCGGACTCAGCCCATGACAGCCCAGGCAGCCTCTTACCGCGCTCAGCCCTCTGTCTCCCTTGGGGCCCCATACAGGGGCCAGCTGGCTAGCCCTAGCTCCCAATCTGCTGCAGCTTCCTCACTTGGCCCATATGGTGGAGCCCAGCCCTCGGCCTCGGCCCTCTCTTCCTATGGGGGCCAGGCAGCTGTGGCTTCTTCGCTCAACTCCTATGGGGCTCAGGGCTCCTCCCTTGCCTCCTATGGTAATCAGCCATCCTCTTATGGCACCCAGGCTGCCTCTTCCTATGGGGTTCGTGCAGCTGCTTCCTCCTACAACACCCAGGGAGGAGCTTCCTCTTTAGGCTCCTATGGGGCTCAGGCAGCCTCCTACGGGGCCCAGTCTGCAGCCTCCTCATTAGCTTATGGAGCCCAGGCAGCTTCTTATAATGCCCAGCCTTCAGCCTCTTACAATGCTCAGTCTGCCCCATATGCTGCACAACAGGCTGCTTCCTATTCTTCCCAGCCTGCTGCTTATGTGGCACAGCCAGCCACAGCTGCTGCCTATGCCAGCCAGCCAGCTGCCTATGCTGCACAAGCCACTACCCCAATGGCTGGCTCCTATGGGGCTCAGCCGGTTGTCCAGACCCAGCTGAATAGTTATGGGGCTCAAGCATCAATGGGCCTGTCAGGCTCCTATGGGGCTCAGTCGGCTGCTGCGGCCACTGGCTCTTATGGGGCCGCAGCTGCCTATGGGGCCCAGCCTTCTGCCACTCTGGCAGCTCCTTACCGCACTCAGTCGTCAGCCTCATTGGCTGCTTCCTATGCTGCCCAGCAGCATCCTCAGGCTGCTGCTTCCTACCGTGGCCAGCCAGGCAATGCCTACGATGGGGCAGGTCAGCCGTCTGCAGCCTACCTGTCCATGTCCCAGGGGGCCGTTGCCAACGCCAACAGTACCCCGCCGCCCTATGAGCGTACCCGCCTCTCCCCACCCCGAGCCAGCTACGACGATCCCTACAAAAAGGCTGTCGCCATGTCGAAAAGGTACTGTATGCCCCCCCCGCCTCTGCCCCCAGCTGGGGCTTAGGGCAAGGGGCTGTGGTTGGCATGGGAGGGAAACTGGAGCCATTGGCCCCTCCCTTGGTCTTCTTTACTCCTGTGGGATGTAAAGAGGCTGAGAGGGTTGGTATTTGTGTACTTTGCTGATCACCAGGGTTCAGGTGGAGCACCATGCTCAGTGTGGGGTGGTACCAGTTAGGCTGGGATAAGTGTCACCAGTCTAGGCTGCCCCAAGTGCCATTAGAGACACTGCCTGTAGGATTGTGCCCCGTAGCGTTTCCCACTGTCTGAAGGATTCTTAAGCCTCTTACCTGGTTGTCCTGGCTTTGGGGGTGGGTGTGAAAGAGTAGTCCCTTCGGCACTCACTGGCTGAAGGCAAGTTTATGGAGTGCGTCCACTCTGGGAAGTTGGGGACCTTGCTTTCATCCGCCGTTCTGTTGGTAAACAACCAAATCTTTCTGTACAGGGCCCAGGGATGGGGATAGTTTGTTTGTGGTTTGGGAATATAGACCAAAATTCACCTTGCCAGATCAGAAAGGAAGGCTTCAGTGGAGGGGCTTGGTTTCCTACTGAGTTGAACCCAGGCTTGATTTCTTGGCCTGGATAGAGTGATGAGCCTTCTGACAAAAGGAAACCAAACTGTTGGAGACCAATGTGATCACACCCTCCCTATCCCCATTGGCATCTCCCCCATGCCCACCTGGAGCCCTCCCCTCAATTGTCTCATTCACCAACTGTCTTCTTCTCTTGACTAGGTATGGTTCCGACCGGCGTTTAGCCGAGCTCTCTGATTACCGCCGTTTATCAGAGTCGCAGCTTTCGTTCCGCCGCTCGCCGACAAAGTCCTCGCTGGATTACCGTCGCCTGCCCGATGCCCATTCCGATTACGCACGCTATTCGGGCTCCTATAATGATTACCTGCGGGCAGCTCAGATGCACTCTGGCTACCAGCGCCGCATGTAGGGCCATCCTGGGGGTGGGGGACCACAGGGAGGGAGGGAGAGGAGAGGTAGTTAGGGTGCAGACCTGGGTTATAACCACTCTGGCCCATACCTCTCCTGGTTGCGGTTTTTCATCCCCTCCCTCTACCACGTGGGCCTTCCCCAGGAGATGATCCTTTTGAGTGTTTGGCAGTAACCTACTTTGTTCCTTCGCCTCAGCAGTACATCTTGCTACTGGCTTTAGATCTGCGGTTTCTCCTGTGCCCTGCCTCCCATCTCTTCAGAATGGGAATTTGTTTTTTTGTTGTTTTTTTTTTTTCCTGGCTCCCTTTTATTTTTGTGCGCGATACTTAAGGTCATCTGGATGGGGAAACAACCTGCAACTGAAGTCGGCGGCACCTTTTTCTTTTTAGATGTGAGGGAGGCCAGGAAAGGGTTAGCTTAACCGTTTCCTATGCGCCAAGCTATGCGGGCCCCTGGCTGTCCCTCTGTTAGACTGTTGAGACTGAGATCCTGTTGGGACAGTCAGTTTGTATGTGTCCAAATCCCTGCTCACCACTGATGTTTTAGCTGATGGTGAGTGGCACAGTCCCAATCCCCCATCTCCCTAAGTAGGTGGTGTTAGAAAACCTTAATTTTTTTTCCCTTTTGTATGGACTACAAATAAAACTTGGGGCAATTTGCAGTTTGGAAACCTGGTTGTCATTGTCTTGATTGCACTCAGTGTCAGAGAAGCCAGTTTGACATCCAGGAAGATGTGACAGCTAAAGGGAAGACAGCCTTGAGAACTTAGGGTGGGTGTGGAAAAGGGTTTGAAGCTGGGGATTAGAATTGATTTCTCTGGTGCTTAATGGGGTTTAGCTCATCCGCATCCCACTAGTATGCCATCTTCAGGACTGAAGAGTCCAGACCAGGTGATTGGATCACACCATAATACAGTAAATAAGGCCCATTTTCCTCTGCTTATGTTAGACCATTTTCCCTGACTTTTCTCCAGTTCAGAAATAACCTGAGCTCCAGCAGGGTGGCTCTGAGGTGTGGCTTTTCACAAGAAGTGGGAAATGGGCTGCTTTGGTATTTACAAGGCTAGTGGATCCTTCAGGCAGTGGGCTCAAGTGAATTCTGGGGCTGGGACCTGGAAAGGAGCCATTGTGGGTGGGCGTGATGTCACTGTCTGGTACTGCCCTGTGGTTGCAAGAGGGGGCAGGGAAAATTTGGAGCAGTTCTGGGTCATTCTGGGTAGTGTCCTGGTACCTTGCCTGTTGAACGTCACCATGGAGCGTCCTTCCTGCGTCCTGCCATCACAGCACCTGAGACTCCTTTCTTTTGTCCCCATCTGTTAACAGTTTTCAGATTGTTTTTGCTGGGTTTATATTTGAAGGTGTGATGACAGACTATGGGAAGGGGTGGGATGCAAGCATAACCAAGTGGGGATGCTGGAACGAGAATTGAGGATTCTTTTTACACTTTTGTTCTAGAGCTGGGGGTTGAGGACCTGGGCAAAAAATATGGCAGTTCCAACAAAGGACAAGATGGAGGCTTGGACTTAATGATGGGTGAATGAAAGAAGATTGGTTGATTAGAGTGATAACAGGAAAACCTGATGTTCCTTTGGGAAAGGATACTTTAGAGATGATTTGGGAGCCTGACAGGGCAAGGTGACTTTGGGGAGATGTATATATATCAGTCAAATACAGCCGAGGTGGGTTGTCTCCTTCCATTGGCTTCAAGGGAACTTGCTGGCAGACAGAGTAGTTTGCCCTGAAGTCCTCTTCCTCTGACCAGTGTGAAAAAAAATTATGGTGTTAAACAATGATTTCTTATTTGTGGATGCTAATTGGGGTAATCTCAGGGAGGATTGAGGCCATAGCTCTTTTCTTTGTTTCCTTTTCTGCTCATTGCTTTGCTTTCAAAGGTGCTTTGCTACTCTGCTTCATTTCTTTGCGGGACTGGGGAAGATTGGGAAGAGGAGTTTAATAGATTTCCTGTTACTTTTCTATGTGATGGTGGAATGATCTGAAGGCCAAGTTAACAAGCCAAGCTTTGATTATTACCCTGGAAAATTAAGGGTTGATTGTAAAGCCATGATTGGCCTGTGTATTGTGCAATATTTCTTTCTTTGTGTGGCTTTCTGTATTTTTCTTTCTGTCCAGTGAGGGTTCTGCCACTGCCCCAATCTTAAGGTTCATTAAAAAAAAAAACAACTTAATGTGCCCTTGGGCCAGTGTTGATGTTCTTTATAGCAGTCCCAACTCTTGAGAGTAACCTGGCCTATTTGATCAATCTGCCTGCCTGTCTGTCGTCTTTAGGTTCTGATGTTCTTGCTGCCTCAGTCCTCAGGTTTCTCATTCAAGCCAGGAGTTACAAAGCTAAATTATTTTCATTTTCCTTTTTCTTGCAGATTGTTTTAAAGTCTCTCCTTTTTAAATTTAAATCATACCATCTGTGTTGATTCTGTAACCCACTCATACTTTGCTTTTTGTCAATTTCTGATTTCCAAGGTCCTGTATCTTGGGGAAAGTTGAGTTTAGTGCATGGGAAGACACATATGTAGTATGTGTTTTGGGGAGATGGGCTGTCAGCCTATCTTTGGGTCATTCAACTTTACATCTCTCACCTCTACAACCTGGTTGTCATTGGAGGAGTTTTAGTTGGTTTATTCCTCGAACAAAACCACATAAAGGCTTCCACCCTGGTCAGCCTGCTGTCTTCTGAGGCTTGGACCTTGTTTTAAATTCTGTCTCAGGTGAACCTGGGACCCTGTCTCTTGTACTGGAGGTAATGGGACTGTCATTCTCCATGTAGGCAACCTTCCCAGTCCAACCCTCCAGTTAAGCTCTCCCAAAGTCCTTGCACAATCTGTTGGTTCTCCAGGTGGTCTGTCCTGTCAGACCAAGTCAGTGGACTGTAACATGAATATTGGAGAAATAATACTATGGCCGGGCATGGTGGCGCACGCCTGTAATCCCAGCACTTGAGAGGCTGAAGAAGGGTAATTGCCAAGAGTTCAAGGCCAGCCTGGGGAACATAGTTCAAGGCCAGTCTAGACTACATAACAAGACCCTGTCTCAAAACAAAAACAAACTTACTAGATTTATGGACTAGTGTGCCAGGTAACAGAGAAAATAAGATGGATAGTATATGCAAAATTCACACTTAAGTTCTATAGCTGCCGTTGAAAAAGTCATAAAGGGTTAGAATCTAGAGTTTTCCAGAAAAAGAAATTTCCTACAGGTGGGTTTCAGTCTACCTCTAAATCATTTATGTGTTCATAGTGCTTGAAATGCAGTGCTCAGGAAGCTAACCCCTTTGACTGACCCAGAGAAATTGCTAGTCTGGAAGTCAGAACTCAGTGAAATAGATAACAGTTACAAATATTGGTAGACCTAAGTGGTAGGTTAGGAAGGAAAGGATGTGTAGCAGTCCCAGTAGAGGATACTTTCTGGAGATGGGATTTGATTTAAAAACTGCCTTGAACTCTGCTCCCACTTTGTCATCCAGTATTTATTGCAGTGATGCACGTCTGTAAACCTGTAATCCCAGCAGTAGGAAGGCTGAGGCAGGATTGCCTCAAGTTCAAGGCTAGACTGGACTACACAGCGAGACCTTGTCTCAAAAACAATAAAGTATGTTTTTCATATATTTTCATAGCATCCAAAGTGCATTAGATACTTCAAAACCTGATTTATAAGTGAGAAGATTGGAGCTGTAGGTACAGTAACTTTTCTTAGGATCACATGTGGGTTCAGTCTTCAGCTTGCCCACTTCCTTGAAAAAAATCACAAAATTAACAAAATGGTAGATCAAGGAATTTTAATCACCAGTCATATGAATCACCCAGGGGTTTGCTTGTAATTATTCTTTTTTAGTGTTGACAAGGTTAAATGAGAACTTCTGATTAAATGCTAGCCATCTTGTACAAATGAGTTACAGCATTCTGAGAAGATTGGGATGACCTAGGGGAACACACACCTGAGCAAAAGACTTTGGATGTAGATGTGGTGCTACACCTAAGACTTACTGTGAAGGCAGTGAATTTTTGCAGTGAATGGTGGTGCATAAAAGTGACTTGCAAGCCGTTTTGGCCACCACCAGTCTCTGGCAGCACTATTGTGTGTTCTGGGATCCTATTCTTTTGGTATGGAGAAGAAAGGTTACTTACTGTACAAGGGTAGGGATGTTATGGAAGGCTAATTAACGTCAGAGGTGTAGCTGGCAGTAAGATGGGAAGGAAGCCTTCTTAGTTGGTCTACTGGCTCTCTCTGAGCAACTGTGGAGAACACTGACTTTAGACCTTATCATGCATGTAATTCAGTTCTGAACTAGGAGCCAGAGTTATTAGAAGTAGAAGCTCTAAATATTCACCCCTGCGGGTTTGAAACTAATGCAGATTATTGATGTCGTAAGTAGATTTAATAGACACTCTTGTGTTTACTCCTAAATGTAGATTTGTCCTGTATTTCCTTTCAAGAGTCTAAGCTATCTCTTTTTTTTTTTTTTGAGGCAGGGTTTCACTATGTATGTAGTTCAGGTTGGTCTTGAACTCACTATAACTCAGGCTGGCCTTGGACTCAGTGATCCTCCTGCCTCAGCCTCCCAAGTGCACCACCATGCCCGGCCTTCATTTCTTAATTACATGCATGTAATATCTTCCCTTTTGCTGAAGATTTATACCTTGGCTGCAACAAAATGTCAGCTCTCTGGATGACTTTGGACTTTACCTCTTAGGAACTTAGTAGACTGGTGAGCAAATTAAAAATCACCAGAATGGCCAGGTGTGGTGGCTTGCACCTGTGATCCCAGTGCTCAGAAGACATGTGGGAGGATCACTTGAACTTAGGAGTTTGAGGCCTTGTGGGGCAACGTAGTGAGACCTTGTCTAAAAAAGAAAAAAAACAAGCCAGGTTTGGTGGTGCACACCCAGAATCCCCGTAGTCTGGGAAGCTGAGGCAAGAAGATATAAAGTTTGAGGCCATCCTGATGGCCAATTTAGTGATTAGCAAAGCCCTGTCTCCAAAAGTACAAAAGGTCTGGGGCTGTAGCTCAGTACAAAGGCCCTGGGTTCAGTTCCCAGGACTACTAAATCATCAAGTCACCAAAATGGCATCTACAATGTTCAGACAAGGTGTATTTTTCTAGTGTCATTTCACTGAGGTAGTTCTTTATTTTATTTTATTTTTTGGGGGGGACGGGGGATTGAACTCGGGACCTTGCACTTTCAAGGCAGGCGGCAGGACCACTGAGCTAAATCACCGGCCCCTTAGTTTCAGATTAGCAATTTCTCTAGTGTCATTCTCCATAGTCAGGGCAATGAGTAAGGTAGAGGACTGGATCAGATGTCTTTTTAAAAAAAAAAAAATTAATTAATTAATTAATTTTTGTGGTACTGGGGATCGAACCCGGGTCCTTGCACTTGCAGGGCAGGCAGTGGACCACTGAGCTAAATCCCCAGCCCCTTTTTTTTTTTTTTTTTAACATTAAGCTTCTTTATTCCCAGTAAAATATATTTGGGTAAATATATATCAGTATGAAGCTATTCAAACTACAAACTTCTCTGCCTAAAGGTTCATTTTGCTGCATTTGTCAAAGTAGTGATCAAAAGCTGTGGTGTAGATTGGCTTTGGCTCTGGGCACCTGCTTTTCATTTGAAAGAGACTGGAAAGTGATATGAATAAAGATGCATGTTTTCATTACTAAGTGTCCAGTCCACTCCCAACACCCATGGCTTTGTACTTGCTAGCCAAGTGCTCTGCTTCTGAGTTACATCCCCCAAGCTCTGTGTCCAGGTTCTTAACCTGATACTCAGAAAATTGAAAGTCAGTTCTCTCCTTTTGGTTATGAAGAAATTAACTCATGTATTCCTTTGTTAACTTAGTTAACAAATATTTGGGTACCTTCCATATGCCAGCTACAATTCTAATTCTGGTTATATAGCATGGAATAAGAACAAGTATCTGTTAGGGCAGGAAAAGGGCAGAAAATGAACAAATAGAATTTCAAATGATAGTAAGTATTCTGAAAAATAGCATGGATTCATGGGATAGAGTTCCAAGGCAGTGTTGGAGTAGAGGATACCTTCAGGCCAATGAAGGGCCCGAAGAAAGACTATACCACTTTGAATCACCTTGGAATAATAAGACCAGTGTATCTGGAGGGGTAGTAGTGATTAAACAGATTGGGAGGTTCTAGCAAGAACCAGATTGGGTAGAGTATTATAGTTGAGGGAGAGAAGCTTGAAATCCCTCAAATTGTAATATGTTTTAAAAATAAAGGGATGATTTAATGTGGCTCATTCACTTTGATGACTTGCAAACAGATATAACTAGATCTGCTGGGCTTTCAGAAGGGAAATCAAATAATTAGGTTGGGAGGGCACCAAAAGAGGTCAGTAGTCTTAATGTTTATACACTGGCATGAATTGTGATCCTCATAACATAACATTTGTATTTCTAGTGCCCCGTGTAGATCTGTAGAGATTCTAGTTTCACAGAATAAGTTGATACATATTTTGGGAGAAAGTTGTCCTAGGCTATTGGGACACAAAATATTTGGAAGATCAAACAGAGGATTTCTGGTGGAGGTTGGATTATGATCACTTCCTAAAGCCGAGCCCCTTAGGGCATGTGCAGCAGACTAACAAAATTAGTTTTCTTCTTTACTCACTGTGCCCTTTACTTATCAATCTTAGAGCAGAATCAGGATCCACATTGAAGTGGGCCACATCTGTAAATGTATTGTACTTTGACTTTTTAGTGATCTTTTTTCACCCAAAAGTTCTTGACCAACTTTCTACTGTTGGATTCCTGAATCATGTGAGTTTTGAAATGCTAGTGCTTACTTTACCTTTCTCTTTCCAAAACTCCTCTCTCCTTTTCTTCCTTTTATTCTTTTATGGCTGCTTTGGGTGATAGTATGTTCTATTTGTGTCATCTACATTCCTGATGATCCCTGTCCTCATCAACAGTTCACTGCTTTTAGCCTGTTTGCTCCTGTTTTAAGTTCTTCCATCCAGCACTTGCACCCCGCCATTGCCTTTTCACTCTTAAAAAGCTGCTTTGCAGAAGGTCTTGAGGATGAAGTCATTTACTAAGTGAATATGAGATTAATGAAGCAGCCAAAGGGTGAAAACGAGAATGTAAGGGAGCTGGACCCTGTGAAGAATGTTCTGTGTATTTGTTTAAAGCTGATTGTGACAATGCTTTCCCTCTAAGGTCGGTTTTAGAGGGTTTAAACCTACAGCTCTGGTTGATGGCGCCCAATAAAATAAAATAAAACAAAAACCTTTGCTGCTCCCGTTTTTTCTAAGGGCAGGGTGGTGGTGGTGGTGGTGGTGAGGGTCTGTCTTCAGTCTCCACGGTTACACAGAAGTTAGTTCACGTTGGATCCTGAAGGAAAGGATCCTGTTCCTGGAGGAAGGGAGGCTGGTTCCAGGAGGGAACTACCTCATTGCCTCCTAGATAATGCCGCCTCCCGTCCAACCTCCTGAGCCGGTACACCTTTCAAGGTGGGGGCCACTTAGTTTCAGAGGTAGCCTTTTTTTGTTTTGTTTTTCAGCGCGCGCGTTGCGGGTGGGGGGGCTTCGAGGCTTTCAGGGCTACAGTACGAATTACTGGCCGGAGAAAGTTGGTGTTTTCCAGTTGGGGGCCTCGATGTTTTTCTTACATAGCATCAGTTTCTATGTAAGTTATGGTCCACAGCATCCAGTTTGCGAGGATGTGGCGTTTGAGAATTTAGAAGGAAAAATTTGGAATAGATGGTAAAATGGATCTCGGAGTACTGTCAAGGCGAGCACGCGGAAGTGGCGAAATGTGGAAGGTTACCAAAGTTGGCGCCATGAAGCTAAACACTGCTACATCAGGGCCCTCACTCATTCCGCCTCATGGCGGTCCGCACCTCGCCTTGAAGCCCACGTTTGTGGCTCCTCCCTCACGCGGACCTTTTACCCAATCAATGTGTCCGACTTCTCTAGGTTGGTACTTATTGGCTTCCGTATAAAAGCTCCGGGGTTACTGACGTTTCCACCTCTTCCAGGCCTCTCAGGTAATTGGCGTTCACGGTCGCCAATCAGGAAGAGGATCTTCGGGAACGCCTGCCTTTGACTTTATTGAACGGCCAATCCTGTGGTAGGCTCACCTCCCCCTCTCTACCCAGAGTCACTGCTGCGGTCGCCGCCATTTTAGCGTTTTGTCAGAAGCGTCCGCGCCGCGAGGAAGAGGCCCTGCTGATTTCTGTGCGGTGAGAGACTCCGAGCCTTTCCACTATCTTCTTTTGCTTTGTTAAACCTTATTTCACTCCTTTGGGCGTCGGGGGTGTCTTAGTGGGGTCGCGGCCTGCGCATCCTCCCTGAGAGCCCACCTCAGGTCCTCGACGTTGCGCGGTAAGCCTGAAGCAGCCCTTCCCCCATCTCCTCGAGAATGTCTTGCTTTCTTGCTCTCTGCCCTACTTGACTCGGCTTTCCGCCGAGCTAACTCCTACGTATTTTGAGCTTAGCATTTACAAGTTGTTTTAATTTCGCAGGCCCTAGAATATTGTTGGTAAATTAATCTGAAATCTCCGGTTATGCATTTCTCCATTCTGCTGAAGCTTGTGAAGATATCTCTAGGGAGGCGTTCCCCACACCCAGCATTTTCAGTAGCCTCAACGCTTCACAGTCTGGGGCGAGTCTCGCGGCCGCAGCTTCCAAAGGAAACCCCTAAACATAGCTATTACAAGGCCCACTTCTCCGGAAACGGTGGCTTCTAAGATTATTACTAGAGGAAGAGTCAGTTCGTAGACAGTAGTTTTTGGCAGCCAGCAAGCCCAGTATAATTAAACTTTGAAATTTTGATTATTCTTATAGTGGACAGAAAAGTTCAGTCTTCCTCAGCTATTCAGTTCTACTTTTTATATTTATTCATGTTCCTTTTTGGAAGTATCCAACTCCAAACCTTTGTCTACTGACGACCTCCCAGTTTAGTCTCCTTTAGAGGTTCTATGGTAGGTATTACTGCAGGTTTCACCCTTTTTCCTTTGTTTATGGTGTCGAGGTATGAGTGTGAACAAGATAAAATTGGAAATATGTGCTAGAATGAAAGGAGGTGCTATTAGTGATTTTTTAAAAAAGTGGTATGAGACCAAGGTCTTTTGTTAGAAATCTTGTTCCTTTTCTCTCAGGCTGGGTCGAGATGGTGAAGCTGTTCATTGGAAACCTGCCCCGGGAGGCCACAGAGCAAGAGATCCGCTCACTCTTTGAGCAGTATGGGAAGGTGCTGGAATGTGATATCATTAAGAACTATGGCTTTGTGCACATAGAAGACAAAACTGCAGCTGAAGATGCCATCCGTAATCTACATCACTATAAGCTTCATGGAGTAAACATCAATGTGGAAGCGAGCAAGAATAAGAGCAAAGCTTCAACAAAGTTACATGTGGGTAATATCAGCCCCACGTGTACCAACAAAGAGCTTCGGGCCAAGTTTGAAGAGTATGGTCCAGTCATCGAATGTGACATCGTGAAAGATTATGCCTTTGTACACATGGAGCGGGCAGAAGATGCAGTGGAGGCCATCAGGGGCCTTGATAACACTGAGTTTCAAGGTGAACCACTGTCTTTGGGTAGAGAGCTGAATACAATGTTATATACAGGAAAAAGTTGGTTAAGTAAAGGAGTGTGAGGTAGAGATACAAATGTTGACTCCCTAGTGGTGAAAGGTTAAGTGTGGGTGAGGGACTTATTGAAATGGAGCATGCATGGGTTTAGAGGCTTTACTTAAGTCAGTTTAACCCTCCTGGAAAAAAAAAGAACTACTTGGTTTTCATTTGAAGCCCCTAAGGCTTTTATACCTCTCAGTTTAATCCTTTGGTTTTAGGCTTGGCATGGTTGTGCACACATGTAATCCCAGCACTTGGGAGGCTGAGGCAGGAGAATTACTGTGAGTTCCAGGCCAGCCTGAACTACACAGCCAGACCCTGTCTCAGAGAACCAAGAAGGAAAAAAAAAAAATCCTTTGCTCTTGAAGACTTTGAATTATTGTGTCTCTTTCTCTTCTTTGGTAGTAGGGTACATTGTATTTCACTGAATTTAATGCTTCACAGTATTTGATATGCAAGGAACCAATTAAAAACATGTTAATGGAATTCCTGTGAAGCTCCCCCACTTTACCTCAGCCAGCTCTTAGCTTTTCAGCAAAGATAACTGATTTTTAAAAGGATACAGCTCTAGTTGATTTTGCATTATAGCTGTACCAAAGGTTGTTTTGAAAGCCAGTCTAGAATTAAAAAGGCTGATTTCAGGAGTTTGGGAGGAGGCATTGGAATTTTGGTCAGTAATGGCATTTCTTAAAAAATTGGTTTTTGCCGGGTGTGGTGGCGCTCGCCTGTAATCCCAGCACTTGGGAGGCTGAGGCAGGAGGATCGCCACAAGTTTAAGGCCAGCCTGAACGGCATAATGAGACCCTGCCTCAAACAACAAAAAAAATGGTATTGGGGGTGAACTGACTTTAATATCTTTGAATATTTCCATAGACCCTTGATTAGATTGTTTTTATGCCTGGAGGATAGCATGGGTGGTATGGATTGTCACTTTATTTGAAAAGTATTAACATCTTAGTTTAAGATTTAAACTTCCTTGTTAGGAGATAGTAACTGGTAGTGAATTACCATCTGAACTCTTAATTCTGTTTCCATCTCCTTTTGGACTCTTGAGTCCAAATAACTCTTCCCTTTGGTTGTGATTAACTTCTAAATTACAGTGTATCCCCGTACTCATGAGTATATTTCAAACCTGTGTTCTGACCATGTTAACATGAACAACAGTGCCCCCCCCCTTACTGCCCTTGTGTTTTAGGGTTATCTTTGTTGTTCATTTCTCCTAAATTGAGCCTTTCTTAAGATCTGGAGGTCTGATTATCATATTTCTCCGTGTAATGGGTGTTCTGTGTCAAGGGCATTGCTGTGTATTATTTTCTTTGAAAGAGTTTCACAGGTCTCTCAGGTCTAGTTGCTTTCCTTCTTTAATTGGCAAGTTGAGAATTATTTTGTGTACAACTTAACTGGAAGCAAAGGTTGTTCTTGTGGAGGGTTATAGATACTATAGTATCTAGTTTTTGGACACTTCTACACTTTAACCTAGTCATGGAAGTAATATCTGTGAGGATACATGAGGATGAGGAAAACAGTGTGTGGTCTTATTCAAAACAAATTACCCATACAACCGGTAATCTGAACTGTAGGTTAGCTCTGATGCTAATTTATGCTTATTTTTACATAATTTTTCATAGTATTACTCTTGTGGGGTTTTTTTTTTTCTGTTGTGTGTAGGTGTGTGTGCACGCACGCGCCTGGAAGTAAACCCAGGACCTCAACACATGCTAGGCAAATAATGATCTTCCAGTGATCTACATCTGCAGCTCCTCTATATTTTTGGAGGGGCATGCTACTAGGGCTTAGATCCAGTGCCGTAGCATTAAGCTGTGTCCGTTTTTAAGCCTTTTTTATTTTGAGACAAGATCTCACTAGTTCAGACTGTCTTTGAATTCACTATGTAGCCCAGGCAGGCCTTGAATTTGTGGCAATCCTCCTGCCTGCCTCAGCCTCCCAAGTGCTGGGATTATAGGCATATACCACCACACCAAATTTACTTTCTTTATTTTTAGCAGTACTGGTAATTGAATTCAGGACTTACATCTCCAACCTCTTTTTAAATTTTGAGATGGGTTTTGCTAAGTTGTCCAGGCAGGATTTAAATTTATTTATTTATTTTTTGTTTTTGTTTTTGGTACTGGGAATCGAACTTGGGTCCTTGCGCTTTCGAGGCAGGTGGCAGAACCACTGAGCTAAATCCCCAGCCCAGGATTTAAATTTATGATCCACATGTGCCACCATGCCCTACAAGGTGTCATCTCTTAATACTGTTCTAGTAATACTGTATATATGTGTGTGTGTGTGTTTGGTAGAAAGTCTGATTTGCCTACTTAAAATCTATTTCAGATATTTTTTAAAGATTGAGCATCTCTTTCTGACGTTAGAATTGACAAGTTCTTAGGCTTTTATTACTGTTCTTGTGCTTTGAATGTGTGAGGTTAGTTTCTTGGTTGCACTTGTTTTTTCTGGGCTTGTTGGGTGCCTAAGTGGTCCCCTGGGCAATGCCAGACACAAGTTAGTACTTTAAGGCACTTAAGTATTTAATTGCTTGTCTTAGTTCATTTAATGACTTGCAACTTAAAATTTTACAATTTACAGTTATAATGTTTAAACTGAGATACTTGTTGTTGTATTGTTATCAGGGTTCCTCCATTTCCTTTTCTAGTTTCTGAGAACCTAACTTTGCAGGTGAAGTTGAGTAATTACCACTTTCTCTGATATTAGAGGACCCACCTATTAGACTCTTCCGAGGTTCTAACCAGCTGTTTGACATCTGTATGGTTTGGTACATTGGAGCTTAGTTTTATCTTTTTCAAAAGCTTTTTGCTTTTGTTAGGTTTTCAGAAGCAATATTTTTTCATTTTCAAAAGTTGTGATTTTAAAAAAAAGGATGCATGTTATAATTTCACATTCTTGAAGAAGAAAAGATAAATTAATCTTACCAAATTGAGCATTTTTGGTTGACTGTGTGATATTATTGGTTATTCTCCATTTTCTAATTATCCTCTTTTTTTTCCAGTTTATAATATTCTTTCCATTAAATAAGGCATTTTGAGAACAACATGCTGTTTTCCTTTGACCTTACTGGAGGGTCACTAAAATTAGCTGTCAGATTGTAAAGAATCCTTATTAGAGTAATTGTTAGAAACAGCTAAAGGACACAGCTAAGTGAGAAAACCTTGCTTCAATTTGTATTGTGTCCCCCAGCCTCTCCAGTTCTTGAGTGTTTTTTCCAGAGATGTAGTTTGAAACTTGCCTACTGCACCCTCCCCTGGATCAAATCCTGATCATTTCAATGATGGTAACTTAAAAGAGTTTTTTATTCCATTGTCTTTAACTGAGGTAGGGGTAGTAAACCTTGACTTTTACATTTAATGAGGTCAATCTTGATAGTGAAGATTGGAGATAGAAACTTGTGGAGCATTCTTATTTTTTATCCGGTACTGGGGATGTAACTCGGGTCCTTGCGCTTGCATAGCAGGCGGCGAAACCACTGAGCTAAATCCCTGGCCCCAACATTCTTATTTTTAATTCCTTTGTTGGGTTACTGTTGGGAGATTTTTGCCCAGTTACTTGGCAATGAATGAAATGTTTGTTTTTGGGCTAGAGTCGTTTGTTTGTTAAGCAGTAAAAATGGTATCATAGCTCTAAAATTTCATCTATTTGATCTTTGCCTGAATGAGGTTATTATATTAGATCTATATGTTGGGCTTTTTTTTTTCCCCCAGTCTTTTTGGCATTGATGAATCCTGCATTAAGAGTTGTTTAGGTAAAGCCACAATTATGACCAGTGGCTGGGGTAGGGGGTTGGGCTATGACTAAGAGTGATAGCAACCCTTCTTGCGTCTGTTTCTTCAAGGCAAAAGAATGCACGTGCAGTTGTCCACCAGCCGGCTTAGGACTGCGCCCGGGATGGGAGACCAGAGCGGCTGCTATCGGTGCGGGAAAGAGGGGCACTGGTCCAAAGAGTGTCCAGTAGATCGTTCGGGCCGCGTGGCAGACTTGACCGAGCAATATAATGAGCAGTATGGAGCAGTGCGTACGCCTTACGCCATGAGCTATGGGGATTCGTTGTATTACAACAACGCATACGGAGCGCTCGATGCCTACTACAAGCGCTGCCGTGCTGCCCGGTCCTATGAGGCAGTGGCAGCTGCAGCTGCTTCTGCGTATAATTACGCAGAGCAGACCCTGTCCCAGCTGCCACAAGTCCAGAACACAGCCATGGCCAGTCACCTCACCTCCACCTCTCTCGATCCCTACGATAGACACCTGTTGCCGACCTCAGGAGCTGCTGCTGCCACAGCTGCTGCTGCAGCAGCAGCCGCTGCTGCTGTTACTGCAGCTTCCACTTCATATTACGGGCGGGATCGGAGCCCCCTGCGTCGCGCTACAGGCCCAGTCCCTACTGTTGGAGAGGGCTACGGTTACGGGCATGAGAGTGAGTTGTCCCAAGCTTCTGCAGCCGGGCGGAATTCCCTGTACGACATGGCTCGGTATGAGCGGGAGCAGTATGCGGATCGGGCGCGGTACTCAGCCTTTTAAAGCTTGAGGTGAGAGTGGTGGGGTGTCCCCTGTTCTAGATTTGCCATCCCTCCTGCAGCCTAAAGGGCTCCAATTAGGCTGCCCTGCTTGCTTGCTTGCTTTTACAGGGTTAGGGTGAGGTTAGTAGCCTGGTTCAGTCAGGGAGAAGTCCTAAATGCTTATTTTGAAGTAAGTAAATGTCCCTAACCCTCCTGGAAGAACAAAGAATGATAGGCTGGTGAATCTTAGGTCACACTATGTGCTATAATGGAACTGATCTGGCACCCAGATATCCAGTCTTAGATGTGCTGTTTCTCAGAGGCTTTGTTGAATTTCCTAGGTGTGTGACATTACTAAGGTCTTCAAGTTTCCTGTGTGCCTCATGCTATGTGAAAGGTCTCATATGACCTCTAATGATAAATTCTGTAACTGTAGTTAACTGGTCATCACTGCTAAGGTCCCAGTTACTATGAAGATTGTGTCTTCTTAATCTTGGAGTGTGTTTCTGACATACTGAACATTTTAGCCCTTTATGTTTTATAGAATTTACTTGGTAAGTTGGGGCAGAGAGAAACAGAACACATCTCTCTTGTAGAGTGTTCCATAAGGAAGTCTGGGCATGGACTCCGAGGTCTATCTTAGTTGCTCAACTCAGATTCATCTCAAGAGAGTGCCCACTCTATTACTATGTTGAATCTGTCCTGTGACAGTCTGTGTGTGGGGGTTTTTTTGTTGGCTTTTTCTTTTTGACTGTTCACAGTGCTGTTTGACATACTCTGCTTCTTCAAGGTATATAATATGCATACAGGCATATTAGTTTTATTTTGATAATGTTGGAATCCAGTGTTGGGAGCTTTGCCATAAGTGGGTCACTCCCTTTATCTTCCCACTAGTAGTTGTGAACATTTAATATTCTTGAGCCACCAGCTGTACCTTGAGTCCTCTGGCTTTTTCCTCTACCAGACATTTTGAGCCTTGTGATCCATTTGGCTCTATTTGAATATATTCTCTTTGGATGCTTGCCAGCTTTGGACTCTAGGTTTTTGAGATTCCTGTTGTACTTAAGGGTAATTCTCAAAGCCCTTAGAGTAAGTTACCTCCAGTGTTGTCAGACTTTACCATTGTTCCCTTAATCCTGTATAGTAAGAATGAAGGTGATTCTTTGTTATCTTTTTTTTTTTCTGGTACCAGGGATCGAACTCAGGACCTCGAGCTTGCAAGTTAGAAGTGGCGTCACTGAGCTAAATGCCCCAGCTCTGTCATCTTTTTAATTAAGGCAGAAAGTACGTGATTTGCGTAGGCCCATTGGATAGGAAATCGCAATTGGACTAAAACAGAAACTTGAGTGACTTGTGGTAGCTTAATACCTGCCCTCCAGTACCTTCTTTTAAAAGTTAATTTCTTCTCTGGCAGATTTGGAAGTCCTCTGATCTTAGAACTTACTCATTTGGACAACTGGTTCAGCTGTTTTTGTCAAGACCTTGAATTGGTTTTTAACTTGGACCTCGGCAGTAACTCCCAGATTGAAATATACTATGGCCTTTTTACTCCAGAGAGTTAATTGCAACCTTTTCCCTTTTTTCTGTTCACTGATGACTGTGATACAGAATTACCTTTGCTGGGAAATACTAATATTAACATCAAGAGCAATGGAATGTCTTTGCCTATTCTCATGGAAGATTTATTACTTAATACAGAGGCCTTAATCTGGGATTGTTTAGCCTTCCCAATTCTCTGGCCTTCAAACTCTGTTAGATTGTCATGATACTGGGGAAGAGTACAAGTAAATTTAAAAGAAGCATCAACTTATCAGACTTTATAAAGATGTTCTTTGAAGTTTTACGTAGGAAAGCCCTTTTGAGCTTTGCTGTAAAGCCCCTTATTGTGCTCTCTTTCAGGTGGGATATGTGTGGGCTGAAATTCCAAGCAGCGGTTGTGCATGAGAATACACCCTTCGTTGGTACCCTGTCACCGGGAAGTTTTCGGCTCAGTGCATTCAGTCCCTCAGGAACCGTGGACCTTAATTTACTTTGCTAAGTTCAGACCTCCTTTCCTTTCCTTTCCTTTCATGCCCATTATCCTGTTGTTGCTGTTGTTCAATACTTCTGTAGCTTCCCATTCATGTTCTGTTTTCCCAGCAGGCCTCATTATATGCAGAAGCTGTGGTGGGGGCCATGCTGTCTCCTCCCTGCCTCCTGCCTCCAATGGGTGTTGGATTTGGGAATGGCCTTGGTGAGAGTCACTGCTCTTGGGTTTCTTTTGGCCCCAAGGCTAGACCTAGAGTTGGATCACTTTTTTCTTTCCTGTGAAATAAATGGTTTTTCAACTTAGGGTATGTGTACTTTGAAAGAATTCTTGCTTGGACTTGTTGGGTGGGGGTGGGGGTGGGGGTTATACCTTGAAAAGGGGAGGAGGGTCTAAAGTTTAAGAATCTCAGCTTTGGGTGAATATCACTGCAGTTATTTTCTTTGTTGTAGATAGGACTTGTATTTTCCAAAGGAAAAAGGTTCTGGCAGCTTTATTCCAATGAAGACTTCTTCCACTGGTCCACTTTTGTTAGAAAACCAACTACAGTACTTATTAGTAGTTTAGAGATGTAGGTTTTTCTGTTAGAGAAATATCATTGCCTACCATTCCAACCAACCAGTCAACATGTTTAGCCTAACTTACCTCTAGGGAAGAGGTCTAACAAAAGGAAGGGGTTTGGAGGAAAAGAGGTCAGCTTTCTCCTCTTGTGCCCTAAGGAAACATGAAGCTGTGACTCCCACCAGAGAGGACATTTTGATTTTTTTTTTTTTTTGGTGGTGGTATTGGGGATGGAACTCAGGACCTTGTGCTTGCAAGGCAGGCACGGTGCCACTGAGCTAAATCCCTGGCCCCATTTTGCTATTTTGTAGGCCAGAAATACCTTGTGATTTCTTTCAGTACCTATTTGTATAGGTCTTCCAAAATCCAGTGAACACTTGAATGGTTCCACCAGCATTTCCTAGCTTATCCTTAAGGTTACAGCCTTTGGATGCTGGGCATAAAGGACCAATGGTTACTGCACAATGAGGATGAGGGCTGAATGCAAGGAAGAGCTACTGCCTCTTGTAGGTATCTGTCACAACTATTTGTCTCTTTTGTGTGTTTGTGTGTGCGGTCTATACAGCACACTGCTGAAATTCGCAGGGGTTACATTCCTGGAGCACCTGTGAATTGTGAAAAACTGCGCATTTCAGATATGGTCAGAAAAATGCCTGTTTTTTATAGTGTAGACCTTATATATTCTGTGTCTCCCACAGTTATGTAATTTAAAATACTGTAATAAAGCCTTAGGTACAGGGCACTTTGTTAGCATATTAGGGATCTTAGGGCTTTAGGGACATCAAAACCAAGGACACTCGAGATAATACAGCAGGGTGTTATGCGTAATGCTGATGCATCTGCCTGAGATGGGTTACAGGGCAGCAGCCAATCAGCAGCAAGGAGAACTTAATAACACTCTCAGATTGGCTACTTTCGAACTTCCTGCCAAAAAACAATTGAAGGAGGCTATTTGTGGTTTCTGCAAAATTGTGGGGGTTTCTAGAAACTTAGTTCTAACTGAGGCCACAAACAACTGTGACTTCGGAGGAGGGAGTATGCTGTACTTTGTCACAGTTTAAACGTAGGGTTTTGTCTACTTAGGTTAGTTGTCAGAATCATTCACTTAACAAATACTGAGCACTTACTCTATGCCAGACATACTTTCAGGGAAGCAGTGTGGTGAAACCACCTGGTTGGATGATTTCTCAAATTTTTCTACTAGTTTCTACAAAATTGATTCCTAATTCATACATGGTTGAGATTGGAACAGCTCTTTGGGGAAAAAATAATTTATTAAATATTTTCTACATTTGAGGCCCTGTGCTGAATGTATTGTGTTCCTTAATCCAGTAACTTCTGTTTTCCTTCCTTGACTAGGTAGGTGTCATTGCCACTGCCACTTCTCAGGGTCATACCGGCTTTGGTTTTCTCTGAAAGACCCATTATACTCAATTCAGTCAATAAACCCTTCAGTGAATGATTTGTAGGGTGCCATTGCAGATACTGGGGGACATAGTCTAGTGTTTTGGGGAGCTTATTTTGAAACATGGTCTTTGTAGTTCAGGCTGGGCTCAAACTTGTGGCAGTCCTCTTGCTTCACCCTCCCCGAGTGCTGGGATTACAGGTATGCACCTGTAAACTTTTTTTGAGATGGTCTTGGCTGTGTATCAGCCTGACGTCAAACTCACAGTAGTTCTTCTGCCTCAGTCCCTCCGCCCCCCTTACTGGAGATTGAATCCAGAGCCTTCACATTGAGCTACATTCTCCATCCCTTTGTAAATTTTGTTTTGTTTTTGCAGTACCCAGGAATCAAACTCGGGACCTTGCGTTTGCCAGGCAGGCGTGGTGCCACTGAGCTAAATCCCTGGCTCCCCTTTTTAAAACTTTGAGGTGGAGTTTTACTACATTGCCTAGGCTGAGCTCTAACTTGCCTTCTTCCTGCTTAAGCCTCCCAGGGTGTTGGGATTACAGGCATATGCCACCATGCCTAATTAGTGAAGGCCTTTTTCAGTTTAGTATCCATCAGTGCATGAGTGGATAAAGGAAATGTGATATATACATCATGTGTGATTGATATATATAAAGTAAATCCTGCCATTTGAGACATGAATGAGCATGGAAGACATTGTTAAGTGGGTCAGAAATTCAACAGCATGATTTCAGTTTATGTGGAATCCAAAAAAGTGAACTCACAGAGGCAAAGGAATAGAATAGTGGTTACCAGCAACAGACGCAGTGACTGGTCTATGTTGACTAACAGAAAATTTTAGATGAATAAGTTAAACAGATCCGTTGTACAATATAGTGACTAATATATTACTTGAAAATTGCTAATAGATTTTGAAGTGTTCTTTCCACATAAAAATGAGACAATGCATATGTTTAACTTAGCCAGTCTAAAATATGTATTCATACCAAACACTAAGCAGTGTATATAAGCATTTGTATTCTACATTCTACCATTCAGTTCAGTGATCAGCAGCCGCCTGAGAGCTGGCTTTGCGCTTCATTGATTGCTTACACTGTTATGTGAAGGATATACATGTGAATAGGGCATGGTGCCTGAGCCACGGGTATGCAAATAATGAGTGTCCTTTGAAGTCAGGTGGCGATGCATATGATGTCACAGCCTAGTTTTGAGTAAGTCAGAAGACCTACAGGGATGATCTGGGAATTTGATGTGGTGGTAGACCCCTTTTTCTGTGTCTTTATTTTTTTGAGAAAGGGTCTCACTGTGTGTTTCAGTCTGGTCTTAACCGTGTAGTCCAGGCAGGCACGAACTTGGGGGAGTCCTTCCTCAGCCTTGCATAGGCATGTACCACTGTGCCAGGATCTTTTTCCTTTGTGTACACATGCATATTGTACTTGAGGCCTCAGAGCTACACCCTCAGCCCTGGTGTTACTCTTCTTAGCTTTGACTTAGATTTTTCAGGTATCCTCAAAATTGGCATAGACTTGGGTGAATGCTAAATTGAACCAGGCTCCTTACCCTAGAGCTGCATCATTACTAAAGTAGACTGCAGGAGGATGGAGTATCAAGAAAGCCCATTTGTACTGGGAGATATTTACACATTTATGTTTTTGTTTTTAAAGATGTTCTCACTATGTAGTTCAGGCTGGCCTTGAACTCACAGTGATCTTCCTGCCTCAGCCTCCTGAGTGCTGGGATTACAGGCATATGCTACCATGCCTGGCTCATTAACACATTTATGACAGGGCTGTATTTCCTATGTCTTGCTGCCAGGTGGCTTGAATGACCACTGGTGATACACGCATGATTGTCCCATGCATTACTGTACCACTTTATTGCCAGTCATGGAAGCGGGCCAGTGGAACAATCATACATGCAGGAATGTGTTAAGTGCGTTTCAAACTGGAGTCAATTTGCTCAGTGCTCTCAGTTCCTAAACACATGATCTTGCTGAGGGAGATTTTCCAGAATGAAGGTGATAGGAAGTCCTAGGACTACTTTTTCTACAGTGGGCCTAGAGAATAGTAGTCTAGGTTGAAATAGGCTGTAGGAGGACGTGTCTCAAACAAAAAGTGTATTTGAACATTGAAATTTTTGTTTTATTTAGAGTTCACAGGTGAGTTATTGATAGAAGAGAAGATGAATGAAAATATTAACAAAGACAGAGCTAGAATATGGGGCTTGTCTTAGTTGGAATTGTTATAACAAAATACCATAAGCTGAGTGGCTTATATAAAAGGGAATTTTGTTACAGGAAAGCTGTAAAGTCAAGGTACCAGGAGATTTGGTGTCAGATTTCTTTTTTTGGTGGGTTTTTTTTTTGGTACCGGAGATCGAACTCTGTTCCTTGTGCTTGCACAGCAGGCAGTGAAACCACTGAGCTAAATCTCCGGCCCATCAGATTTCGGTCTTGTACATTTCACATGGAGAAAGGTGAAGGATCTTTCTAGAGTTTTTTTGTTTTTTGTTTTTTTCGGTACCGGGGATGGAACTCGGGACCTTGCACTTGCAAGGCAGGTGCCAGAAGGATCTTTCTAGTTTCTTTTTTAAGGCCATTTGTAATCTCATTTTATAAGGGCAGTTATAATCTCATTTGTTAAGGCTCTGCCCTTAGACTTAGTCACTTCCCAAAGCCCCTGGCACCTAACACTATCACCTAGGGGGTTAGACTTTAACATAAGAGTTTTGGAAGACACAAATATTCAGACCACAGCAGGACTCACCCGGGATTTTCTGACTCCTGATGACAGCACTGCATATTTAATGAAATGATTGTGACCTAACTGATGAAGTATGGATGAGTGGGGAATGTGTATAAACAATACTGTCCATTTACATAATAGAAATCAGTAGGTAATGGTAAAAGTGGCAGAGAATTAACATCTTACAGGTAAGGAAAAGCTAGAAACGTAAAAGCACTTGGTTTCTGGGGATTTAACAGCAGGGTACTTTAAATCTTCGTGTGGTTGGTGTAGTGGCACATCCCTATAATCCCTATACTACATATATAGTGAGTTCAAGTCTATCCTGAACCACAGTAGGGAGACCATGTCTCAAAACAAGGGACTGGGATGTAGCTTAGGAATGGAGGACTTGCCTAGCATGCATGAGGCCCTAGGTTCTCAATACCACAGAAGGGAAAGGGGCATCTCAATTTCACAGTGTAAGAAATATTAACACAAAACTTACCTGGAGCTTCTTTAGATGTTTCCAGTGTGATCCATTTCTTCCAGGGTATTGCAAAGGTAAGGAAAATGCCATTTATGTACTGCCTTGAGCTGAATCAGGCCATCCTGATTTATTTATAAACTTGAAGTGGTTTGAAGGAAAACAGACTGTAGTAACAAATAAGGAACAGTTTTTCCTAGAAAGCCACACAAGCAGTCTAGGAGCTAAGATGCATGCAGAAGTTTTTCCTGCAGAATTTCAATTTGGGGTTCAATCCCCAGTACAAAAAAGTTTGAGCAAAAGACCTGAATGAGAATTGGCCAAACGTGTGGACAAGTATTCTAGCTTGAAACACCTTGTGCAGGGATTGCATTGTACCTGCCCTATTTTAATAAGTCAGTGGTGAGATGGAATGATGGGGAGAAACAGTAGTTTAATAACAGTGTCACTATGTTGCCCAGGCTGGCCTCAAACTTGTGGCAATCCTCCTGATGCCTCAGTCTTCTGGGTGCTAGAATTACTAAGTGTACAAAACTGCCTGGCTTGCTCTGGCAGCTTTTTAAGCAGAGTAGTATTGTAATTTTTTTGGTTTGTCTTTTCTGCTGGAGATTAAACCCAGGGCCTTGTTCATGCTAAGCACGTGCTCTATCAGACTCCTTCAGTCCCACTTCATTTTTAAATTTTATTTATTTTTGGCTTTTCGGTCAGGGTCTTGTTACTAGTCTAAGGTCTTGGGCCTGCTCTAGTGTAGGCTGGTCTCAAATTTGTGATCCTCCTATTTGAATTTCCTGAATGCTGGGATTAGAGTCATGCATCATCATGGTTGGCACTTTTTAAAAATCTTTTCTGAAGTATTCTTTTCATACAGTTTTGAGTATAGTTTGACACTTTTCTTTTCTTTCTTTTTCTTGGTACCAGGGATCGAATTCTGGACCTTGAGCTTGCATTGAGCTAAATCCCTGGCCCAGTTTGACACTTTTTTTTTTTTTTGGTACCGGGGATCAAACTCTGGTCCTTGCAGGCGGCGAAACCACTGAACTAAATCCCCAGCCCGGGTTTGACACATTTTGACAAAGGTATATTTAACAAATGGTGGTGACTCATTACAGTAAAAATGTTTGCATATTTTTGTCAACTCAAAGCCCTTCTGCTGCTTTTTGCACTTAATTTCCTCAGGCCCTGGTAGATTCTGGGTCTTCACCTTAATTAAACTGCTTATGTCAGAAAAAGAACAACAAAAAAAGAACTAAAATATTTGCTTGTATCTTGGGTACTTTGTTGTTACATTTCTTCCCTCCACCCCCACCCCTTTTGGCCCAGGGGAGTAAACCTGGGGCATTCATACTGAGCAACATCCCCAGCCCTTTTTGAGACAGGATCTCACTAAGTTATTAAATTGCCCAGGCTGGGCTTCAATTTTCAATTCTCTTGCTTCAGCCCCCCATAGTGGTGGGATTGCAGGCATGTGCCACCATGCCTGGCTTGCTTACTATGTTCCTTGAAACAACTTCTTTGACTTCTAAGGCATAGCATTCTTAGTTTTTCTCTCTACTCACCCTCTTCTTTCCCTCCTGACCTCTTGATATAGGAGGCTTCAGAGCTGAGACCTTGGCCTTCATTGTGGTTCCTCCCCTCCCAGCACTCTTAGCGATCCAGTAAATTCAAATGACATCTATATATTAAAAATCGCAATTTGTGTCTCTGGCCAAGATCTCTCTCCTGAACTTCACACTCATTCTACTGCCCATTCGACATTCATGCTTGGGCGTCTGATTTTTCAAATGCAACTCATAGAACTAGCTTAACACCACCCCTCCCCCAGCACTCCTGGTGGTACCCTTCTGCATCTCAGTTGATGGCAATTCCATCCTTCACTTACTCTAGCCAAAAACTTGGGGTTTACAACTACATCCAGTTCATGAGGAAATCTTGGCCCTACTTCTCCACCTTTATCATTAACATCACAGTCAGAACCATCATCCCCCCCACCCCCGGACTTCTGAAGTGCTTTTTCCTGATCCTAACTGGTTATACCATTGCACTATTTCACAGTACAGTAGCCAGGATGATCCTTTTCAAATGTAAAGGTAATATCAGCTCAGCTTAAAACCTGTTAGTGAATTCTTATTTCATTCAGAGCAAAAATAAAATTCTATCCAAGGCCAGTAAGCCCTATTCTGTTATCTCTGTCTCGATCCTGCTGTGTTTTCAGCCATATAACACTAGACTTTTAACTCAGGAGGATGAGGCAGGAGGATCACAGTTTGAGGCCAACCTGGGCTATATAGTGATTTCAAGCCAGCCAGAACTACATAGCAAGACCATGTCTCAAGAAACCAAAAAACACTAGATTTTATACTGATCTTTTTTTTTTTGGTACCGGGATTGAACTCGGGTCCTTGCGCTTGCACAGCAGGCGGTGAAACCACTGAGGTAAACCCCTGGCCCTATACTGATCTTTTGAGTACATGTAGGTCCCTTCTCCCCTGGCATTTCCATCAGCCAGTGCCTTAGATAACCCTAGTGAAAGCTCGGATTTTTTAGGGAGAAGGGGGCGTTGTTTGTGGTACTGAGTATTGAACCAGAAAGTGCTAAGGTATATACCTGGTCAAGCTTTCCCCCACTTTTTTTTTTTTCTGGTACCAGGGATCGAACATAGGACCTTGCTCTTTTGAGTTAGTTGCGGCGACACTAAGCTAAATCCCTGGCCCTCCCCCACTTTTTTTGGTACCAGGGATCAAACTCGGGTCTTTCTGCTTGCGCAGCAGGCGGCGAAACCACTGAGCTAAATTCCCGGCCCTCCTCTCCCACTTTTTGTTTTTTTGGGTTTTTTTTTTTTTGGTACCAGGGATCGAACTTGGGTCCTTGAGCTTGCGAGGCCGGCGGTGGAACCACTGAGCTAAATCCCCGGCCCTCCCCCACTTTTTAAAATAAATTTTATCCATTTCCTCCTTCCTCCCCTCCCTATATACAAAAGCTTTGTTTCTATTTTTTCCCTATCTTTTCATGTCCCTCCCTTCTCCCTTGTTCCCTTTCCCATTTGAACATTTTCTTTCCATTTCCCAGTATCTATATACGTTTTAGTCCTTATTTCCACTTTAATTTAAACGTGTATCGATTTATTTCAATTAGGAGTATGGTCCCAAGGTCCATCCATTTGCCTATAAATGTCTGAAGCTCATCCTTTATGACAGAGTAGTACTCCACTGTATTAAAAAACCACATCTTTATCAATTGATGGGGATTTATGTCTCCAAGATTTAGCTATTACAAACTGTGCTGCTATAAACATGAGTGTGCATATATCGCTGTGGTATGATGCTTTTAATTTTTTTGCCTCCCCTACTTTTTAAAATTTTGAGGCTGGCCTGGAATTTGTGATCCTCCTCCCTCACCCTCCTGAGTAGTTGAGATTATAGAAGTGTACCACTACATTCAGTTAAGACTCTTAAATTTGTATCTCTAGTTCCAGACCTTTCCTCTGCTCAAGATTCAAGAATCCACCTAGGCATGGTACCTGTAATCCCAGCACTCTAGGAGGCCGGGGCAGGATTACAAATTCAGGCCCAGCCAAGGCAATTTGGGTGATTTAGACCTTGACTGGGGGGCGGGGGCAGGTCTGGAGTGTGCCTCAGACTTGGGTGGTGTACACTGAAGGCCTCAGTACTGGGAAGACAAAAGATTCCAGACTCCACAACTCTGCTTGACATTTGGTTGTCTTCATACACCTCAACTTTGGTATGCCTGAAGTGGAACTCTTAAGTCTCCCCATTCCAAAACCAAACTTTTCTACCTTGTCTCTTTTAAGTGTTATTACCATCCACTTATCCTGTTCAGCCAGATTCCTGGTAGTCATCTTGATTCTGATTCTGTAGTATTGGGTTTTCTTTAGTATTGTTTGTTTTTTGAGGCAGGGTCTTGCTATGTAGTTCAGGCTGGCTTTGAACTCACTGTGTAGCCCAGGATGGCCTCAAATTTGAGGCAATCCTCCTGCCTTAGCTTCCCAAATGCTGGGATTACATGTGTGTGCCACCACTCCAGGCTCCTTTTATCAGTTCTTGAGAGTATTTATGGTGACACTGGAAATTGAACTCAGGGCCTTCACCCTGAACTACATCTCTAGCCCTTTTCAAAAGTGATTTGGGCAGCAGGCAGTGAAAAAAATACACCTCCATCTTTTAGGAACTCCCATTTTCTTCTTCTTCTTTTTTTTTTTCTTTTGTACCGAGGATCAAACTCAGGTCCTTGCGCTTGCACAGCAGGCAGTGAAACCACCGAGCTAAATCCCCAGCCCAAAAAGTGATTTTTTTTTTAAATTTAAATTTTATTTTATTAGTACACATTTGCAGTACAAAATATTTACATTCATTGTGGGGAGTTGGTATATGTATAAAATACACCCTATTTTTAATTTTTCTTTCCTTCCCCCAATCTCCATTTATTGGTTTCCTTCTGTTTTGCAAAAGATTTATCTTCCAGTTTTCTATTATCTTTTCTTTTACTCTAGAGTTTAATTATATTTTGAGTTTCTCAAATAAGGGAAACCATGTGTTATTTAAATTTGTGAGTCTGATTTACTTCCTTTAACATTGTGGCTTCAGAGTAGATTCATTTTCCCACAAATGACTCAATTTTATATTCTATTCTTGTAGAACAGTACTCCATTATGTATAAATGTCATATTTTCTTTTTTTTTTTTTCAAAAAGTGATTTTTTGAGACAGCCATTTCATTACTGGCTCATCATGGCCATTTGCATCACCATTGTACCCAGTTTATATATTTTGTGGTACTCACCCCAAATTCTTTATTGCTTTGTTTTTTGAGACAGGCTCTTGCTATGTAGTTCAGGCTCAGGCTGGCCTTGAAACTCACTGGATAGCCTAGGCTGGCCTTAAACTTGCGATCCTCCCGCTTCAGCCTCCTGAGTCCTGGGATTACAGATGTGCACCACCATGCCCAGCCATGTTTACTCATTTTAAAAAATATTCTCACAGAATTATAAGGGGTAGAGTAAGAAAATTCCTTGCCTTACTAATACATACCTGTATACCTGGAAACTGCCTGAAACATACATTTAATGTATATGTATGTGAATGATATGCTTCCCTTGAAAATATACTACCTCCTTCCTGCATTACTCCCCATCCATTTGTTGCTTTAGTAGTCAATAATCATTTAAGAAACCAGAAAAACAGTGTTGCCAGCCATGCTGGTGCACACCTGTAATCACAGCACTCAGGAGGCTGAGGTAGGATTCCCATGAGTTCAAGGCCAGCCTGAACTACATAGACCTTTTCTCAAAGAATAAAACAACAAAAAACCAAAACAAAAGCACGGGCCAGGTACAGTGGTGCACACCTGTAATCTCAACTACTCCAGAGACTAAGGCAGGAGGATTGTACATTCAGGGTGGGTAACGTAGTGTGACCCTATCACAAAACAGAAAGCTGGGGCTGTAGCTTAGTGGTAGAGTGCTGTGTGAGGCCCTGGGTTCAATCTCTAGTACTGCAAAACAAAGAAATGAGTTCAGCCCAGGATCAGAGTGTGGAGTGGGACCAGATGGTTCATGGGTGGCCACAGTAGAGATAGTTCTCTTCATAGTGGTCTTCATAGTGGTCAGCATGGATTAGTTTACTCGAGGGTCTGCCCCAGTTGGTGAGCTCTGAGAGGGATGGGACACTGTCTTCAGCTTGTCACTGATAGTTTTCTAGAGCCGAGCAGTTTGTAGTATAGCTAACATTTATGGAGTCCTTTACTTTTACTGCTCCACATAGCCCAAAGGAAGGTGTGTGAGTCCCATTCAATATAGGATAAAGCTGGCTAAGAGAAGTTGTTACAAGCCCAAGACCACAGAAAGACTTGGGTTTGTCTGGCATCCCCCTGCAGAGCCCAGTGGCTCAGAAAGGTTGTTATAAGCCCAAGACCACCCGAAGACTTGGATTTGAGTCTGGCATCCCCCTGCAGAGCCCAGATTATCAGCTGAGTGGGCTCAGGGCCAGCAGCTGAGCCTGCTCCATAGTGGCTACCTCACAGGCCAGGTGTGCTTGGGCTCTAGCTTCCAGGAAGGGCCAAGACCATCACCAGGAATCCCACGTTAGCAGTGTATGAGCTCTTTGTTGGCACTCCCACACTCCTTTCCCTGGAGGGAAGGGATGAGCCCACTTTGCCTTGCCTGCCTGGCAGAGCTGTTACCCATCTCTATCATTCATTGCAGTGTGGTTCAGGGTTGGGACTGGCACCCTGGGAGTGTGTCCACACCCAGCTAAACTGACCTCAGGTGGGACTCCTTATGTCTCTAGTATATGGTACAATTCACAAACATGGCCACTGAAGTGCACTGGCTACTCCCAAGATGGAGACAGTGGTGCCCACAGTGCAGGAAGTGACCCTTTTCTTGGCCATTCACTTTCCTAATTATCACACCCACTGTCGTGCTTGACACTAGCTTCTGATGCTAGTGCCAAGAGCCAGTGTCAGGTCCTGGCAGGCTAGTTCACCTTGCTCTATGAAGAGTTTGAAAATCTTTCTTTCCTCCTTGGGTGGATATGACCCCTTAGGACTGTTGGTCCTTTTACCAACTGCTTATTTGAAGTAGTTTCTGCCTGCAGTTTTCTAGTGAACAAGTATCAGGAATCAGAGGTGGTTTTTTTACCACATGGGGTGCAGAACATTTAACTTTTCTAAACCTCAGTTGCCTTAGTAGGGAAGCTAACCATGCTGTTTGTTGGGGTTTTGTGCATTAGTGGAAATGACATGCAGTTTTTATTTGGGCTGGATCCTCACAAGCCCTGCACTACTATTGATAGCTCTCATTACACCAAATCTTTTGCTCATGTGTAGGTTCTTAAAGCTGATTCTGCCATTTCCTGTGCTTCAGTTCTTGGCAGTAGAGGACAGCCTTGCCCTTACTCAAGAAAGCCCTAAGACCGATTCTGTTGACAGGTCTTCCCAGGAACATGTTTTATTTTTCTTCTTCCAAATCTCCAGGCAAGCCAGGAAGCCATTCGTGGGAAAATTGCTTCCCTTTGTCTAAACCATCTTGCAGGCATCCAACCTTTTTCTGCCCATTCTGAGTGCCTATAACAACTCCACTGTGTGGCTTCAAGTCAGAGGAAGGGGGTAGGATGGAGGCTGCTTCAGGCCTGAAAGATGGAACACAGCTCACATAACTGGAACTTTTGCCAAGGTGAGCTTAGCAGAAGTAGAGCTCAGTGAAGTCTGTGTCTCCCCTGGCATCCTAGGTGTCACACTAGTACCCACAGAATTCTTGCACACCACCTTGATGTATCTGGTTTTCTCCCAACAGTGACAATATTTCAGTCAGGCTAGGGTTTATCTTCCCTTGTACTTCTACTGCTGGACCTTGCTTATGTGCCCAGAACCCTGCCCCAAGTTTATGGAGGTGAAAAGCTTGGTGTGTAAACCGCTCCCTGCCAAACTGGGTCAGGGACATCTCTTCAGCTTTCAACATGCTTCATAAACATTCACTGTCTCTATAGCTGCTGATAAGTATAGTTCTATGGGTGGGTGGGGAGTTTGCTGAACATTGAATCCAGCACCTTTGCACTGAGCTACATTCCCCAGCACCTGCCTCCTTTAATTTGGAGGATCTTGCTAAATTTGCCAAGGGCAGGCTTGAACTTACGATCTTCCTTGCCTCGGCCTCCCAGAGTGCTGAGATTACAGGTGTGTACCACCACTTCAGCTATTATAGTTTTAAGAAATAGCTCAAAAATATATATATTTCTAATGTTTCAATGTACCTTTTTTTTTGAGGGGAGGATACCATGGGCAGTACTGGGAATTGAACCTGGGGCCTCACAAATGCTTGGGAAGGACTAATACTGAACTACATCCCAAGCCCAAGAAAAAACTATTTCAGGACTGTATAAATCCTAAACTTTATTTGGATTTATACATTTTAGGATTGTATAAATGCTATAAATCCTAAGAACTGCCCATCTATCTGAACTCTATCAGGGTCTTTGTGTAGACATAAAACCTAGGGCCTCACCATACTAGCCAAGCATTTTACCACTGAGCTGCTGCCCCAGCCCATTTTGGAAGCAGTCTTGCTAAATTGCTCCAGCTGTCCTTGAACTTATGATCCTTTTGCCTTGCCTGAGTAGCTATGCAGAATTTATGTCATCATTCCCATATACTGTACATGGGGGTTAACAAAAATGTCTATTTTCTTAAAAAGTAGGGGACACTTTCAGAATGTTGTCACTGCTAATAATTAATACTCTATTTGCTTTTCTGCTAAGTATTACAATTTCCCTTTTTAAAATCTATCAAGGGGCCAGGGAGTTAGCTCAGTGGTGCCAACGATGCCTGCTTTGAAAGCACAAGGTCCCAAGTTTGATCCCTGGTACCAAGAAAAAAAAAAAAATCTATCAAACCATCTTACTCATTTTAGCCAGAATCTAATCCTAGCAGAAATACTAACACCTTAAGAGAAGAGAACTTTCAATAGCTATAAATGAATTTAAATGAATGTGTGTGACTATATATAAAATTATGTACTTTTTTGAGGGTGCTGGGCATTGAATCCAGGACTGTGTGCTCTACAACTAAGCTATGTCCCCCAGCCCCTGAAGTAATTTATTTTAAAAGGACAAGGCTGGGTGTGGTGGTGCACACCTGTAATACTAACACTTGGGAGACTGAGCCAGGAGGATCACTACGAATTCCAGGCCAACATGGGCTACATAGTGACTTCAAGGCCAGCCTAACTATGTAGTAAGACCCCATCTCAAAAAACCAAGGAAATAAAAAAAGACAAACATTGGGGAAGGATGCTAAGTCTCAAACGTACATTCTTTATATTGGCCCATCAAACAATAAAGTCAAATTGAGAAAACCTGGTAAGTCCTTAAGAGATGTTGGGGTTCACTGTATTCCTAGCACTTGGAGGTCGAGGCAAGAAGAGCACCATGAATTCAAGGCCAGCCTGGGCTACATGGTGAGTTACATTCACGAGTAGCCTGAACTCTACATAGTGAGACCCTGTCTCAAAAAAAAGTCCCCGCAAAAAGGAAAAAAAAAAGACTGTGGTTCAGCCTTTTGCTGATGCTAGGCTTCCTATGGGGTTTCTCTACTAATTGGGGTTTGCTAGATTAACAGTGGAAGAACAGTTCTAGTTATTTAGAAAAAAAAGGAGCCTGACTACCAGCTGCAGTGTATTTATCAGTGTTTCAAGATTCTGGCTAACTTCTTACCACTATAGTACCTATTTTGAAGCCATATCCCTATACTCATTTCACTGAATGCTTCCTCCTACATCTAAATTTTATGATGTCTACTCATTTGAATTTTGTACCTTGGGCACAACTGGGAAAGAATCAGAAGTCACACAAACACAAAAAGATAAGTGTTAGAAATGTTTATTTGTCAAAAAAAAAAAAAAAGGGGGGAGCGGAGAAAACACGGCTAAATTTCAGCTAATGCTGTATCACGATCACAGGTCAGACAAAAAACAAAACAAAACAACAAAACCCCCAATGGTCCTAGCAACTTCAAAAGAGTAGCTTCAATGTTAAGAGTCCAGATTTAACAGAGAAAAGGCTGCTTGCTACTACATGGTCATTTTAAAGGGAAAGGAGATGCTGCAGGTAGGCAGGGAGAAGGGTTCAACTCCTAAGGAAAAGGAAGGTAAGAGGGGTTCCACTGTACAGGAAAAAGGGGATGCCAGCATAATCCTTACCTAGGGCTGCTCAGAGGCTGAGAATAAGGAACAGATTGAAAGGCTACAGACACTAGTATCAAGAGGAAAGAAAAGTCAACTTAGAAGAATTAAATTAAGAAAGAAAACATAGTTGGTCACAAATTCCTTTGTTTACTGAAACATGAAGCAATGGAAACATCCCGGCAAAAGGGACCGCGCGGAGCAAGTTCTCATTTATGACCGCAGCCCGAGGGTTCAGTCCGCAATTATCCTACCTGAAAGAGAGCACAACACAAGAGGCTTACACATTGCCTGGAGAGCAGCTTGGCTCCGAGTACAAGGGCCCTGGTCCCGTCCTGTATTCCAGGGGGGAAAAAAACAAAGAACAAAACAACACCAAGTCAGACTGCATCAAACTTACATCCCACAACATTACCTAAGTATCTACTAATTGCTACATATACACAAATCTACTTATAGGAGTAACAGGGCAAGTAATTTTCTGAAAATTACTATGTTGGTGATAAATTCAACTTTCTCATTTTCTTAATCCTTTTTAAATGTTTTTGTGCTACTGGGACTTGAACCCAGGGCCTTTGCAATGAATATGTTACATCCTCAGCCCTTTTATTATTTTGATACAGGATCTCACAAAGTTGCCTAGGCTGGGGTTGAACTTGCAATCCTCCTGCCTAAGCCTCCCAGACTGCTAGAAATACAAGCTTGAGCCACCATGCTTAGCTGACACTTATCTTTTAAGCAAAATAACCTGGGATAGAAGGCTGTTAGGCCAACAATGGGCATACACACAGTATCAAGAACTACAATTTATTTTTTAGGTCCAGGAAAAACAGAAGCTAAGATTTCAAATATGGCCAATTGTTCTTTTTTTTGGTACCGGGGATCAAACTCAGGTCCTTGCGCTTGTGAGGCAGGCGGCGGAACCACTGAGCTAAACCCCTGGCCCCAACTGTTCTTTTTTTTGGGGTAAAGATCCCCAGGCTGGCCCCAATTGTTGGGCTCAAGTGATTCATGATCCTCCTAGGTAGCTGGGACTACAACAGGTGTGTACCACCATGCCCAGCCTAACTATATCATTCTAAGTGTGTTTCCTTTTATTTTAATCTTCCACATAAACAAATTTCCAAAAATCACAGTCACAAAGGATAGTCTCAAGGAGTGGTCGGTTACTCAATCATTTCCAATACATCTACATGTCACACTGTCACAAATTTAGAGCCACATGTTCCAGTAGTTCCCCAAATTGACCAAAGCTCCCTTGCCAACTCAAAAGAAGAAATAAATCACTGCTAGATTTCTCTAATTCTTCCAGTGATGATGGAAACTCCAGACATCAATGGCTGGGGGAAAAAAAAAGTTAACTCACACCAAGTTCCTCTACTTATTACAGACAAAGGGCCAAATCTTGGTCTTGATCTGTGCCAATCGACTTCAAAAGTTGTGACGTTCTTGATCAGTTCTGCTAGGGTGAGACCCGAATTTGGATCCCCAACAGTTGTGTTGTATTTCATCCTGGCAGCCTCATTAACATCAGACTCCTGGGACTGCAACCAACTCAGGGTTATTCAGTCCATTTGAGGTTCACACCTGGAAGGTAAGTTTCTTTAAAAGTCATCACTAAAAAGAGGTTAATTGAACAACCACTTGCCTCCCAGTTAAAATTTATTTTTAAAATGCCCTAGCAATACCCTTTAAAGACTGCAAAGTTTAATATTTAACTCTGAAACATAATTAAGAAAAACAAGTTATTTAATAGACTGCTATCAACTTACTTCAGAGGCATTTCACCTCATGGTTGATCCAGCTGTAAAAATTAATGGTAAAATCCACAGGTTTTAGAATTATCTACTTAATACACATGAATACCTACTGCTGCACAATGGCCTAAGAAAATCCAAAGTTTTATTGACAAGGTCATGTAGGATATAACTCATCATAGGCTCATGGCATATTTGCTCCTCACTTCACAAAAAAGAGCAAATTCCTGTTTTCATCTACATATATACCAGGGGTGGGGATAAATCAGGAACCTTGGAAACAGTGGTTAATTCAGGTTAATCTTACTACTGGGGCTCCAATTCAAGTGACAATTTCAAAGTACAAGGAAAACCATGAGAATGTGAAGTTGTCATGCCGCCATTTCTACTCTCTTGAAATTTCTAGATGCTAATTATTGCCATTTGAACACCTCTGATACACATTTTCTGACATAGGTAAACTAAATTTTCAGAGTCGCCACCTATGGGTTTTTAGGCACATCAGAAAATTACCAATGTATCTAATTCCTAAAGTGTTCCTCTCTTAAAAAACGAACATTGCTGGAAGAAACCCATGTATATCACAGGCTACATGGGCTAAATGTCTGTATAAAACAATGCTCTGGATCTGAATACAGAAAGGACTGTATGGGACAGAGCATCAAAACATTCAGTATTCAATAAGTATCTTAGAACACAATACTTAACATGTGTAGGACTTTACCTGGCTTGCCAATATGACATTTGAAGAACTTCATATATAATGACTCAGTAAGTTTTATTAGCAAACCAGAAGGCTAAAGTTAAAATTCTCAATGTGCTATCCATTATGACTTCTGAACCTACAGCGTTCACCTTATCACAGCAACTTTGACCATGCAAAGAGCTTTGGTTTTGGAGTAAGATAAGCTTGAATTCGAATTCTTACTTCTCATTTACCAAATGACAGTGGGCAAAATACTGAACTTCTGTAAGCCTTAATTCACATCCCTGTGTAAGAAAATGCCTCTTACATACAGAGAACTAATGTTAGTTCTCTTACAATATTTTCTTTTCCTTTTTCTTTTTGAGACAGGGTCTCTGTAGTCCAGGCTGACCTAAAAACTCACAACGATCCTCCTGCCTCAGACTACCGAGTGCTGGGATTACAGGCATGCACCACCATACCTGGCTCTTACACTATTTACTATAATCCAAAATTTGTTTTCAACTTATTAAAGAATATTCTCACAAAATGAGTTTGTGTGCTCTCAGAAGGAACAAGTTGGAGCCACACACTAAAACTTCAAAAGGCCAAATGAATCCATGGCCTAAGGTCAAGAAATACTAAATACTAACATACAATTTGTACTTTTTGGACACTATCCCAACAGCAAACAGGTTGGCTCTACCCTCTATGAAGCAAGGGTCTCTCGCAAAGGAACTAAACAGAATCTCCTAACCACATCCACCCCACTCTCACCTCCAGTTCTTAAAAGGCTGAGTAACGTGCTCGGTCCACATACTGCTCCCGTTCATATCGGGCCATGTCATACAGGGAATTCCGTGCAGCTGCTGAAGCCTGAGACAGCTCACTCTCTGGGCCATAACCGTAGCCCTCTCCAACTGTGGGGAGCACAGCTGCAGCACGACGCAGTGGGCTCCTGTCCCTTCCATAATAGGAGGAAGAGGTGGCAGCAGCGGCAGCCATAGCAGCTGAGGTGGCAGCAGCACCAGAGTTCGGCAACAGGTGTCTGTCATAGGGATCAACAGAAGTGGAGTTGAGGTGACTGGTCACAGCTGAGCTCTGGACTTGAGGCAGATGAGACATGGTCTGGTCCGCATAGTTGTATGCAGAAGCAGCAGCTGCCGCTGCCACCGCTTCATAAGAGCGGACCCGGTAGCGCTTATAGTAGTCGAGTGCTCCATATGCATCATTGTAATACATGGATTCCCCATAGCCCATGGTGTAGGGTGTGCGTACTGCTCCATACTGTTCATTGTACTGCTCAGTAAAGTCTGCCACACGCCCTGTACGGTCTACTGGGCACTCTTTGGACCAATGTCCCTCTTTCCCACACCGATAGCATCCACTCTGGTCTCCCATCCCAGGAGCAGTCCGAAGCCGGCTGGTGGACAACTGCACATGCATTCTTTTGCCTTAAGGAAACAGATTAAGAAAATTTATTAAAACCCACTGACATTCTTTTCTTTTTGGAGAAGAGGGATTTTGGGACAGAGTCTCATTATGTAGTCCAGGCTTGAACTCACAATCCTCTTTCCTCAGCCTCCCAAATGGTGGGATTACAAGCATGTACCACCACCCCTGACTGACATTCTTTATTTTCCCTCAAATGAAAGTAAGCGTAAGATACACAAACACATACTGCTGTAACCCTATTTCAGCAATCCTCTACAAAAATGTAGCTGAACTGGTTTCAATTCAGATCAGAGCTAGAAAATCTAAGTCCTCAGAGACCACTCAATTTTTTTTTTTAACTTTGTTTTTTGTTTTTCTGAGACAAGGTCTTGCTATGTAGTTCAGATGGGCCTTGAACTCATGGCAATCCTTCAGCCTCAGCCTCCCAAATGCTGGGATTATAGGTGTGCACCACCATGCCTGGCGGTCAATCCTTTCTTATACCACTAGCAGACCAGATTCCTTCCTACTTCTCTCATTAACTTTTCTTCCTCCCCAACAAGTAAAAATTTTCTAATTTTCAATAATACTGTTATCTGTTAACAATTCAAAACCTGCCAATACTTCCAAATCAAACATCAACAAAATCCTCCCTCAGTTAGACCACATTTGGAAGATAAATCTTCCTCACCTTTCACTGATTTACTTAGGGCCACGTAAGACCTAAGCATTACTGTAGTTTAAAAACCGTAGCAATGGGCTAGGTTTAGTTCAGTGGTAAGAGCAGGTGCTTAGCATGCATGAGATGCTGGGTCTGATTCCCAGCACTCCAAGACACAAACAAGCAAAATCCAACAAAAAATCCAACAGCAATCTTCTATCTTGTTTCCTCCAGCAATCTATGTGTCATCAGAAAGCTATGGTGGATATCCAAATCATAGACTTACCAATCTGCTTCATCTCCCATACTTGTGGAAGTCATAAGACCCTCTAGATTTCAAATCCCTCCCTCAACACTTTTTTTTGAGAGAGAGAGAAAGAAAGAGAGAGACAGAGAGGCAGTCTTGCTATGTAGTTAAGGCTGGCCTTGAACTATTTAGTCTAAGCTGGCCTCAAACTCATGGCGAATCTCCTGCCTCAGCCTCCCAAGTGCTGGGATTATAGGCATGTGCCACCTTGCCCAGCACCCCACAATCACTTTTTTCTGCAAAGAAAAACTATTTGACCAAGGTCTCTCAACAAGAATTAGATCTTGAAATACTACCAGCTTCTTGGGGACAATGTGTTACCATGGAATAGAATCACCAGCATTTCATCCTTCCACAAAGCCAACAGTTCTTTATAGGGGATTTTTTACTTTAGGCAACGTTTACCTAATGGTCTATCCATGCTTTTGGGAAATGACCAGCACTAAAGAACAGCTAAGAGAAGAAACAATCTTTGCCTAGAGCTTATGTAACCCAGAAGCCCTTACCTGTGAAAGCTTTCAAAGTCTTTCAAAGGAATTTGGGAAAAAGTAGTAGTCTTGGTAGTAATTGTTTCGAACTGCTAAGACTTTCCAGATAAAGCCAATGCTTTTTAAATGGTAGCCAAAAGGCAACTAGTACAGATGTAGAGAAAAGGGACTTGTCATCACTCAAGGGTTACTGAGAACAAATCCTCCCTCCACCATCAGCTAACTGCTCTCTTTTCAACAGACCCTCTAGTAGCTGTGCAATAGAAGCCTTGTGCTTCACCACCCTGTTGCAAACACCCCAACTCAGGATGTAGGAAGCGTACCATGCACTGACGGGCTCTGAGAAGAGCAGGTTAGTGGGTTCAAATCACTTTAGTCAAAATCAGTTCTACCTGGGCCAAGGATTTAGCTCAGTGGTGCCAATGCCTGCTTCGAAAGTGCAAGGTCCTGAGTTCGAGTCCCCAGTACAAAAAAAAAATCAGTTCTACTCAAATGTCTAAGATGCCTGACCTAGTTTCCAATAGGTCCCATCTTCAACTTTTTTTTTTTTTGAGATAGGGTCTTGACACGTAGTTCAGGCTGGCCCTCAACTCACTATGTAGCCCACGCTGGCCTTGAACTCACAGGGATCCTCCTGCTGAGCACTGGGATTACAGGGGTGAGCTACCACACCCAGCTCTGCCTTCAATTTAAAACTCACTTTAGCAAAAAACAAAGATGCTCAGGCTTTTGACCTCCAGCTGCAGGTAGCATCCATCATCACACAATAACCATCAATGGATAGCAAATGGCAGTAAGTGAAGACAGTCACCCATCCCACTGTTTTCAGATATTTAAATACTCCCAATCACCCTCAGAAGTTTAGTTTGAGACAAGGTCTTGCTACTTAGCCCAGCCTGGCCTTGAACTTTCTCTCTGTAGCCCAACATGGCCTCAAACTCACGGTGATCCTCCTGTCTCAGCCTCCCAACTGCTGGGATTAAAGGCACGTGCCACCACCCCCAGCTCCTGCCTACATTTGCTGTATCTGTTACATCAATTGTAGAGTTTCCTTTAGACTAGAGGATTATAAGTTACTTGGCTTACAAACATGCATGGTGACATTAAAGTATGTGACAGAAACTGTGCTCTAATTCTGAGGTCACAGTAACGATGTTAATTTAAAAAGCTACCAATCCAACATCTATAAGAAAATCCAATTAAACTTAACACTTTATAGATTCTTTGGCCGGGGATTTAGCTCAGTAGTTTCGCCGCCTGCTGCGCAAATGCAAGGACCCAAGTTTGATCCCCGGTACCAAAAAACAAAAAACCCTACAGTGATCAACACAATAGAAAAACACAGCTGGCTATCATACAGATTCTGGATTTCTGTTTTAGAGAAAACCTAGTGATTTTACCTGTTTCTGATACGAAAATCTTCAGTCTTTTTTAATTTAGGGGAATGGAAACCCTAAATTTATAAATAGCTGTTGTTAAATCTACCTGTGTGTAGTTGTGAAAGGATGCCAAAAAAAAAAAACCCATCAAAAAAGCCAAAATTTTTACCTATAACTAAAAAGACCTGTAACAGAAGTGATAAGTGTTTTTGTTTTCTGTCTTTTAACAGTCATTCCAAAAGTTAAAACCAGGCTTTCAGTGTAAGTCCCCTACAGTCTGTTTTATTTTATTTTTTTGAGACAAGGTCTCCCTATGTAGTCCAGCCTTGAACTTGCTATGTACCCCAGGCTGACCTTGAACTTGAGAGCCTCCCACCTGAGCCTCCTGAGTCCTGGGATTACAGACATGCCACAACCAACTCTCCTAACGTTCTTATAGTTGAAAAGTACTGTACTCTTCTAGTACCTTTACAAACCAGGGCAAAGAAAATTAAAAGGCGATTAAATTCTACCATGCTACTACATGTGGACAACCCAAAGCTTTCAGTAACCTCTACATATTTTCTCTAGAAAGCTGGAACAGAAGAGTATTAAAACACTGAGAGGTAGGGCTGGGGATTTAGTTCAGTGGTTCTGGTGCTGGCCTCGAAAGCGCAAGGTCCTGAGTTCAATCCCAGGTGGGAAAACTTGGGGGTCTTAATTTCTTGGCTTCTACCATATGCCAAGATCCAGAAGGCTGGAAATGAAGCTGAGAAACAATGGGATTCTGATTTAATACCAAAAAAATGAGACACCATTACTTAAATATTTCCTTCCTAATTCAGCTTCCTGAATGGTTTACTTGGAAACAGATTCCTAGGGTTTTCTAATGCAAACTGTTCACTGTTGCTTGTGGAAAGGAAACATACACTGAAAGACCCAGGTAAACTGTGGTTCTATTGCTTCCTTTTAGAAATTATACATGTAAAGGCTTAAATGGCAGCCATTAAATACAGTAATGAAAATTCAAAAGAAGCCCAAAGTGGCACTTTTCACAGTCTCCTTCATTAGTAGATGACCAATAAGGTTTTAAACTGAAAACTGTGCCAAATGGTATCTAGATTATACTTTCTATAAAACCGTGACTTACTGTCCAATCCTAAACCTTCTTTTGTCATCTGGGAAAAATAAAACAGAGCTGGCTACTAAAATGTCTGTATGTTTAATTCATAGTAGACCACTCTCTCCAGAGGAGCCACAGAGAGACACTGAAAATCAAGTAAAAGATTTTTCTTCAATTCAGTTTGGGGTCTGCACTTTCTAAAGAAGTTTTGACATTTAAAAAATCATGTATTACCTTCCCTTTTTTAGGATGGGACTGGGGACTGAACCCAGGGCCTTCTCACTGAGCTGTATCACCAGCCCTTTTTTATTTCTGAGAAAGTCTTGCTAAAATTACCCAGGACGGGGTTGAATTTGGGATACTTTTGCCTCAGCCTCCTACAGTGCTGGGATTATAAGCATTACACCACCACACCTGGCTACTTCCTAAGTAATTACACCTGCTTTATTACAACACATGGTTGGGCCTGGAAGTGTAATTCAGTGGAGTGCGTGCTTATCATGTTCAATCTCCAGCATCAAAAAACCAATACCTGGGCTGGGAATTTAGCTCAATGGTGCCGCTGCCTGCCTCAAAAGCGAAGGTCCTGAGTTTGATCCCCGGTACCAAAAAACAAAACAAAACAAAACAAAACAAAACCAGGAGCAGCAAGGTACCTGGAGGGCTACAGGACCTTCATCAGGCCAGGGCCTGGAAACAAACCAACCCTAAAACTAAAACAAACAAACAAAAAAAACCCCCACACAATCATTCTAAGCCAACTGCTGCCTGGTAACTGATTTCCCTTATATGTATTTTTGCTCCTCTTATTTTACTCAACTGTATGTTAAAAAGCTAAGGGCAGAGCCAAACACGGCAGCACACATCTACAATCCTAGTACTCTGGGAGCCTGAGGCAGAAGGATTGCAAGTTTGACCCCAGCCTGGACAAACTTAGTGAGCCCATCTCAAAATTAAAAAGATAAAAAGGCCTGGGGATATAACTCAGTGTGAAGGTTCTGGGTTCAATCCCCAGTACTGCAAAAAAAGAAAAAAAAAGCATACATTAGTACACTACTAGAATACCTCTGCAGAGTTTGTAGCTGAGTTGTACATCCTTTTACATTTTGTTACCTGCCAAGAAAGAACCCTCCCTTCTCACTCTCCATTATCCACCAATGATCTCCCTTCCATGTCAAATGAAAATAGTAACACTTGGGGCTGGGGATTTAGCTCAGTGGTTCCACCGCCTGCCTCGAAAGCGCAAGGACCCAAGTTCGATCCCTGGTACCAAAAAAATAATAATAATAACAACACTTGTAAAGCTGGTGTACACTAGCATTTCAAAATATTTAAAAACTACAAATTAAAAAACTAAATAAATCAGGAAAGCTTAACTATTACATTTTGAATAACTTTCTAAGCTGGGTGTAGATATGCATATCTGTAATTCCAGGACTCTGGGAGGCTAAAGCAAGAGAATCATAAATTCCAGTCCCTCCTAGGCAACTTCATGATTTAATAAGACCATTTCAAAACAAAAAAAGGTCTGGAGATGTAGTATGGTGCAGTAGTATGGTGCAAAGGCCCTGGGTTCACTCCCCAGCACCCAAACACCCACACACAAAAAACAAGCAAAACCCAACAAAACCCCAAATTTTCTAACCAGAACAGGAATAGTGGCTGCAAACAGCATTTTCCTTTCATCATACACTGCTTTTATTGTCGAAACACTTTCACATCTATTACCTCATTCTAGTTTTACTACTGTGAGGGAGGTATGGCAGGGATCATTAACTCTGTAAGTGGGTAAAATGAAGCACAGAGAAGTTAAAACACTTGTCCATTTGCTAATTAATGGCAGTATGTACCTACAACTTTTGAACTATGCTTTAAAGAGTAGCTAAAGACCAGGACATCATTTGGCTGCAGGCAGGGATTCTTGATGGTGCTCCTCCACCAATCTCCACTATTTGTATATTTTCTTACTGTTCTCTGTTGAACTTTTCCTTTTATTCCATTATTTCTTTTCATCCTATTTTCTAGGCTTAGCAGAGGAAGGGCCTTTAAATACTTTTTTTTCCTCCTTGGTAGTAGGGATTGAAGCCAGGGCCTTCACACTGAGCTACATTCCCCTGCTCTTTTTTATTGAGACAGGGTGCTGCTAAATCGCTAAATTGTCCAGGCTGGGCTCAAGCTTGTCATTCTCCTCCCTCAGTCTCCCAGAATGCTAGGATTATAGGCATGCGTCATCAAGCCTGGCCTAAGTACTTAACAACTTTTTTAGTGGCACTCAGAACAAAAAGGGTGTTGACTTAGGAAGGAGAAAAGTGGCTGTGAATGTGTGGTCCAACGTATTGTTAACAAAAACCTTAAAAAAAAAAACAAACCTTCCAGAACAGTGCTATGCGACAGAACTTTCTATGATAATGGAAATGTTTTATATGTGCTAAAACAGTAGCCATTACTCTCTTAAATCTACTAAGTACCTGAAAAATGTACAGTATAAATGAAAACATGAATTTTAAATTGTATTTAATTTCAATTAATGTACACTTAGTGGCTACCATATTAACACAGTGCTACAGTTTTCAACCTCCTATAGTATTAAAACAACACAGGTCCCTTTATTATCAGTTTAAACAATATTTGCTCTATGATGCCCTTACTGGAATCTCATCAGAAACAAGACCATCATTCCTATGCAACCTTGAATTTTTAGAAATTTTCTTTTATCCCCCCTCTCAGGGTTAAATAATACTAGTTAGAGCAGAATGGTCTGTGGCTTTTTTTTTTTTTTTTTGCTTTGCTTGTATAGTCCACAGACTGAACAAATTTGAGCACCCAAAAGGTACTCCCCCCAAATCCAGGTTTACCAGCCAGATTTGTAATACCTGAATTCCTGTAGATACCTTTTCCAGTCTTTCCCACCACTACCCATCACCCAAGAGAATAGACCATAAATTCTAAGCATTTAAACCCTCAAGTAAAAGGCATCTTTGGTCACAATAAAAGAAACAGGTAAACCACAGATCTTTAACCACCCTTCTCCCAGGTAATACCCATTTACCCAGCAAGCTAGCCGTCCAACACCACTCATATCAGTGAATGAAGACCACAGAATAAAGCAACCCAGTTTGTGATCTTGCATAGCTGTTGAGGAGTATCTCAGCAAACCTGAATAGGGGAACTGTTTGCTTCCCCAAGAGTAAGTTATGCTTAAAAGTGATGAACACAATCTATTATTCTGAGCTAAAAGAGAATGGAAGAGACTATTCTACCAGCCCCAAGGTCTTGTGTTCTTGCCTCAGTTTTGAGCTACACCCCACTGAGCTCTGCCACCCAGGCCCCAGGGCATTTCACCTTGAAACTCTGTGTTGTCAAGGCCCCTGATGGCCTCCACTGCATCTTCTGCCCGCTCCATGTGTACAAAGGCATAATCTTTCACGATGTCACATTCGATGACTGGACCATACTCTTCAAACTTGGCTCGAAGCTCTTGGTTGGTACAAGTGGGACTGATGTTGCCCACGTGTAACTTGGTTGAAGCTTTGCTCTTATTCTTGCTGGCTTCCACGTTGATGTTCACCCCGTGCAGCTTGTAGTGGTGCAGGTTTCGGATGGCATCCTCAGCTGCAGTTTTGTCTTCTATGTGCACAAAGCCGTAGTTCTTAATGATGTCACATTCCAGCACCTTCCCATACTGCTCAAAGAGTGAGCGGATCTCTTGCTCTGTGGCCTCCCGGGGCAGGTTTCCAATGAACAGCTTCACCATCCTGACAAGAGCCTGGAAGAGAAGAAACAAGACTTCAAAATTCAGGGGTGATATGGGAAATTTTAATGCACCGCAGCATTTGAGCTTAATCCTACAAAGTTCCTGGCACCTTCAAAGCCTTCACACAGACGTTCATTATTCTTCCCTGACAGAGGAAGAGCGGTTTGTTCTTAGAGTGTGGAGTGCCAACAAGAGGTCCGAGGTCAGCATGCACAACATTGTCAATATCTCAAGATGAGGCGCGTTTGAGTTAACACAGCTGTTTCATGTTTCTGAACAGGGAGGAAAAAAGAAAAACCGAAGCAGAAGGCATGAAGTACGTGGTAACACGATTTTGGAGGGAAATCTGTGTACCTCTCCACGGCGCGGAATCACTTTCCAAGATACTGTTAAGAATAAAAACGCCTCTTTGGCCCCAAACCCGGACTCCATTCCTTGCAGCCCAACCTCCAGCTCCTTCACCCCAACAAAGACTCAGTTCGACCCCTGCCCCGCCCCCTCTGGAGACCTGGTCCCGCCTCCTCTTGTTGTCTTCTCCGGACCTTCGGCAGCAAGATGAGAAACCCAGTTCTTCGGTCATGCCGGTCCGCAGAGGGCCCGACTCAACCCGCCCGCGGGATTCCCACACATCCCTAAAACCTCCTCGTACCTCCGGGTAGCGGCAGTGGTGGCGGCGGCTCCCGCGTCAGAGAGAACCCTACAAAATGGCGACGGCCGCTCGAGCCTCGGCGCGACCGGGCCCGTTCTCGCGCGCCAGCTCACGCACGCGCGAGTGCGCGCTACTCAGTTCCCCAACCCCTCGCGGGAGGCGACGGACCAATCCCGCGTCCTCACACAGATAGTCGCCCAACACCCAGGTGGGAGGGGGAGCTGGTGACTGAGCTGCAAGACGTCTGTCGGCCTCCCCTCAGCCTCAACTAGCCAATCACCGCCCTGGGAAGGGGTCGCGTTTTAAGCGTCAGAAAGGCTCGGGACGCAACCACTGTCTTGGTAAAATGGGAAGCCCGGTGGAGTCACTAACCCTTACAATGGATCGTGCTATTGGGCAAGCTGGGGAGGGGAGTGCTGATGACAAAGGGTTATCTCAATGGGTCTCCTAAAAGAGGCTTTTCTTAGCAGGCTTATCAGTCTATATGGCAGCGAGGGTAATATTACAGATATACAGGTGCGCCGCATTTTAAGCAAACCTAGTCATTTTGGGGGTAGCTCTTTGAACAATTTTAAGTTTTTGCTTCATTGTGGAAGAAACAGAACCAAGAGCAGAAAGATGATCTGTGGCAGAGCTGGGTTAGGTCTGAGGCATTTCTACCCAAGCTACACTTAGTCAGGTTAGTTTGTTCATGTATAACGTGGGCTGGTTTTCTCTCTAGTAAGCGCGTAAGCTCTAATCGTGTGTCCATCACAGTTCCCGGTCCGTGGTGGGCACACCAAAGAAATACTTGGTTCAGAGGCCCAGAGAAATTCCTCGTTTTCGGGTGGGACGGCATCTTCCCGTCCACACCAAGCTGCAACCATGCCTCTCGACTAAGCTTTCATAATTCAGCTGCGGCTCAAGGGTACCTCCTGGTGGCAAAAAAGAAAACTATTAGGTGGATTATTCACTATCACCCTCTACCCAACAGATGCTTGTGAAGATAGATGGATTGTTTATCTCCAAATAGAGGTACCAGGGTGGTTGACAATCACTATCCCGCCTTGTGATGATTCTGTGAGTTCGCTGATGCCGTCGAGGCACAAATTCCCCGAGCTCTTCTCCCCGCCCCCTCCCAGCTACTTGGATATGTTTCACTAAATTTATTTCCTGGGCATTTCAGAAGCTGCTTCTTTTTTTAAAAACAAGATCTTGCTCTGTAATTCAGGCTGGCCTTAAATTTACTGTGTCCCCAGGCTGGCCTCAAACTCGCAGCAATCCTCCTGCTTCAGCCTCCCAAGTGCTAGGATTAGAGGCATGCCATACACCTCCCCCGGGAGAAGCTTCCAATTTTAATAATCGACATTCATTGCCACCTAATTCTATTTGCCTCTCTTTTCCCTTCTCAGGCATTTCCAGTTTCTCTCTGCACTCAGACTTTTTACTTTCAGACACCTCTAGAGACTTCATTGACCATTTCTGGCATAGCTGTCACTAATCTTCACTATTACTAACAGCTTCCTTTGATATTCCAGAAGAGCCTTCTCAAAGATAGAGTCTGCATTTTCTATCACCCACCTTCATAAATTGTATTTTGGATTCTGACCATTCTGATTCCCAAAATTTTCTGAGGTCTCCAAAATTAGTATCCCTTTAACAGTTTGCATCCTTCTAAAACTTTCATTTCATTCACCATCCTTTCCTGTTTTTAGGGGTTTTTTCATAGCTGACTTCACCATTTCATCTCCTTCCCTCTTCTATTTCCCCATTCTTTCATTTATTCTCTTCTATCTCCATTCCTCTTTCTTCATAGGCAATCATTCTAATGAGTTTAATGCACATTATTTGGTTTGTCTGTGTTTTTGGAAGTCATGTCTTTTAATGCGCATTTTTTTCCTTTCTTTAAAAGCAGATTATAGGGGCTGGGGATTTAGCTCAGTGGTTTCGCCGCCTGCTGCGCAAGCACAAGGACTTGAGTTCGATCTCCAGTACCAAAAAAAAAAAGGAAATTATCTGACTTTTTTTTTTTTTTTTTTGGTACCGGGGATCAAACTCGGGTCCTTGTGCTTGCAAGGCAGGCACCAGAACCACTGAGCTAAATCCCCGGCCCCAAAAAACCAAATTATCATGGAAGTTTTCCAAAAAGGCACAAAATGGGCTGGGGATTTAGCTCAGTGGCGCCACGCCTGCCTCACAAGTGCAAGGTCCTGAGTTGGAGCCCCGGTACCAAAAAGAAAAAAAGGCACAAATACAGGGATATTATGATGAACTCCTCTGGTCCCATTATCCCACTTCAACATTAGTGACATTTTGCTGATCTTATTTCATTCAGCCCCCTCTACTTTTTTTGGGGGGGGTAGGGGGTCTGGAGTATTTCAAAACAAATCTCAGACATAATATCATGCTTCTAAGTACATCACTATCGGTTTCTAATCGAAAACATCATTGCTATGCTTTTTTTCTCTTCAGTGCTGGGTATCTAACCCAGGGCCCTGTGCATGCTAAATGAGTACTGTACCACTGAGCTACAGCCCTAGCCTATATGCTATGTTAATATCTAATTATTTATGCTCAAGTTTCCCCTAGATTGTCACAAATGTCTTTTCACAGTCAGGGTTCTTCTAATCTGGACCTAAATAAGGTCCAGCCATTGTATGTTTGCCTAAGTTATGTAAATAGTGTGGTGTTGTATGTATAGCTCATTATTCTTTACTTTTTCCTACTAAGTGTGCAGTTGCTATGTGAAATTTAATTCCTGAGTAATACTCCAGGCTGTGCAACCACGTGTTTTATCTGCCTGTCTCTGGATATAAGACACATTAAATGTTCCGCGTGTAGGATGCTCTCGTCATTATGAACAAAGTTGTGAGTAACATGTGTGCCCTAATTCTGTGTGAGAATGTGAGGGGATGTAAATCCAGGGGTGCAATTGCTGGTCACTGGGTCATAGGGTATACATAAAACTAGTTTGTCTAAGCAGTGCCAGATTGTTCCCTGGAAAAGCTGTACCAGCCTGCCTCCCACCTGCAGAGCACAGGGATCCTGTCATTGGTACTTCTCCAGAATGTTTGATTTCCAGTTTTCTGATTTTTGTCTGTCATATAGATATAAAGTAGTACTTTCTTTTTGCTTTGATTTTCATTTTTCTGGTTACTAATGATTTTGAGCATCTCCTTGTTCTTAACTTTTTGAGTTACTTTTCTGTAATTTTCCTGTTTGTATCTTTTGCCTTTCAGGCTGCTGTCTCCTTTTTATTGTTGATTTATAAAACTTTTTGTATATTTTAGATATTACTCCTATTGTTTCAAATACCTTTTTCCATTTCACCAACTACTTTGTCCACGGTGTCCTTCACTGAACAGGAAGCCTCTTTTATGGAGTCATATTAATCAATTTTTGTCTTAAAATTAGTGCTTTTGAGACTTCCTATATGATGTCCTTTTCTACCCCCAAGTCTGAAAGATGTTCTATTTTGTTTTATTATTGTTACAGTTTTTATCTTTCACATTTAGGTCTGTAGTCTCATTAGAGCAGTGATGTCTGATAAAAATGTAATTTCAGCCATATTATTATTTTTAAAAGGCTGGCAGTATAGCTCAGTGGTAGAGCACTTGCCCAGCATGCCTGACATCTTGGGTTTGACCCCTAGCAGTGCAATCAATCAATCAATCAAATAAAAAATTCTAGTAAGGCTGTCTCTGAATTACTCACCCCATCTCCACACTGATTTGTGTGCCTGTGTTGACAGTATTTTTGCACTCTGATTTGTCTTGTATTCATCAGTGCCCCATTCCATCTGCTATCTTTCCTGGAATTTTTCCTCTTTTCCATCCACATCTGTAAATCTCCCCCAAGACTGACTCTACCTGACTCTACATTTGTCCTCTTCTCCATTCTGTCCTTATGGAATCATGCCCTAAAGTAGCTTTAGTTGCCACATGTATCCAGATAACTCTTAAGACCATATTGTCCATCTTTCCTTTCCATTTTCAGTGGTTCTGCAGAACCACCGTAATTGGCTGCCATATTTACACTCACATTTTACATTAATGTGATCATTTCTCCACTAATTTTTCTCCCTACATATACTTTCTTCTGAAATTTCCCATGATTTGTCCTGAGCCCCCAGACTTACCACATGGGGCTGTGAACACCCATATTCCCTGAGTACTCTGCAATGTGATTGTCTCCATACAGAGGTGTTACAGCTGCATTTGAAGTACAAGCTAAGGTGTCTGTGTAGAATCGATGCATTATTCCATGACAGGCTATTGCAGTTCTATTTATCCACATTTACTGTGGAATTCTGAACTTCCCAATCTCAAGAGAAAGGGACAATTGTCCTGTGGGCTGCCTGGCCTACCAGATCTCATGTCTGGAGCTCATTCTGGGGCTGTGCTATGCCAAGTCCTGGGCCTGCACACAGTTGACTGTATCTGTCTTGACTGATTGCTCAATTATGCTGATAGGGCAGCTTGCCTGAAAAGGGGGTTGTTTATGTGGAGAAAACAACACAAGAACAAGGCTTTTCTGTAGGAAGTCACCAAGGAGTGGTCACTTCCAACAGCATCTGGAGTCAAACACTATTATCCTGAAACCTCTAATTGCCAAGTCAGAGATAAAGGAGAAACCACCTGCTTCTTTTTTAGTACTTCATTCAACCTAGAGTGTATCACCTTGTGTGCACTTGTGTTTTACATGCTTAGGATACACTTTATGGCTTCCCAGGTTGACATTATTCTGTTAGTCAGAGGATGGGGAACCTGCCATTCCTCTGATCTCTGTGTAAGCTCCCTTGATTCTACTGGGGAGAAGACAGAACATGGGGTTGGTAATCACCCTCCCCGTGTTCAGCTCTCTATTGTCAGCTGAATACCAGCTGAGATTAGATTGTGGCAATGCTCCCAGTCTTCCATTACTGATGACAGTTGAGAGGATCATGAGTGAAGAAAGTACACAAGGCAGGGGAGCACTGACTGCCTTTGAACGCATACTGCTTATTAACATCATAAAGAGAGGCTTGGCATTGGTGACCCCAGCATCTTGGAGGTCATTACCACTGAACAATGAGACCAAGATAGGGAGGCTCTCACAACCACATGGTTCTTTGAGGGCCTGGAGGCTGGGAGCAGGGTGGAAACCTGGTACTCAAAGACCAGAACCAAAGGAAAAACATGGGCTCAAGTGGAGAGGCTGTGGTCAGGAAAGCAAAGACACCCAGAGGCAGTGAGAGAAGCTGAGCTGTTTAATCACCTTCTTGGCCAGACTCAAGGCTGTGGGTTTCCCCTGAACAACTCACACCTGGAAGCCACTGGGAGCTGTTGGGAATGAAGCAGCCACTTGAGTCAGAAGACGAGGCAGGATGGGAACGGAGGGCTTCAGCACCTCCGACTCCATCATCTGGCGCTCCTGTTCTCCCCTCCCCTGTCCTGCCCCATTCCACCTCAGCTCTGAAAGGTTTCTGGCTAGTCCTTGGGGGCAAAGGACCTGGTGGTAGATGGTGTGCCCTGGCTGTGGTAGGAGAATGACCCTGAGGCAGGGGCAGTCATTTCCCACATGGCCTATAAGGGTGCAGCAGTGTCCACACTGTGGTGGCAGATGGAGCCACAGGGTGGGGGAAGAGGGGAGAAGAGGTTAAGGGAGTAGAAATGGGGGTTGCCTGGGTCCCACCATCAGTCTGGAATTAAATAGCAGAAGAAAAGATTGCTCTTGGGAACACTGGGTTGTCCTGTGACAGTTTCTCATGATGGGCTGACCTTGGCAACAGACCCTAGCAGCAGGCAGTTGTCCTGACAAGAGGGTGGACCCTGTCAACAGTCCCTGGCGGTTTCCTGAACAGAGGCAGGGAGCTGGCCTTGGAGTCTTGTCCCCCTCCCCCAACTATTTGTTCTTCTTGAAGAAACTGAAGCGTTTTTCTCGCTCTCGCTCTCTGCCATCCTTGCTGCGCAGCACAACGGACCCCTCAGTCCCAGCCTGTGATACTGGGGGCATGGTCATGGCCCGAGTCATGCCCCGAGTGGCACTGGGCATCGCTGGCTCTCCCGGCTCTCCAGAGTCTGAGGATGCAGAAGCAATGCCTGCATTCACCACCCGCAGCCACGAGCTCATCTCTGCCTGTGGGGGACAGGGAAACAACTGCTCAGCATCAAGACCTCTGTCCTGGGGCAGCTATTAGTGGACAGCAGGGGTGTGAAAGGGTAGAGCAGTTAAGTGGTTAACTATTTCATCTTACTAGGAAGAAAAGGCTTTTTGGGGGGATAGTACTGAGTTTTGAATCTAGGACCTTTGGATTGAGCTACACTCCCAAATCTTATTATTATTATTATTATATATTTTTTTGGTACCGAGGATCAAACTCAGGTCCTTGCCCTTGCACAGCAAGCGGTGAAACCACTGAGCTAAATCCCAAGCCCCTATTATTTTTATTTTAAGACAGGGTCTCACAAAGTTGTCCATGCTGGCCTCAAACTTATGATCCTCCTTCCTCAGCCTCCCAAGTAGGGAAAAGGCCCTCTTTAAGACAGGAGTCATGTTTTAGTATGGATTTCATACACATCCAGTTGGCACACTGTGGGCTGTCTTATTACAAGAATGAGATATGTAAAACAAGGAAAAAGACAGAGAAGAGAGAGAGGAAGGGAATCTGCCACTGGAGAGTCCTAAGAATGGGATGAAGAGAGAGGAACATGTGAGGAGGGGACAGCTCACCTCATCCTTGGCCTGGAATAAATATTCTTTTCCATCCTGTAAGCTGTTGGGAGACAGAAGCCACAAGGGCAGAACTGAGAATCTGTATTTGCCAGGTCAGCACGGGAGAGCTCTATTCTCACCCAGAGGCTGGCTGGGAGGACACTAGGGCAGCCCTCAGAGCCAGATCAGACTTGCTTTGCACATTATTCAAATTTCCTGGATTTTGCAGATGTGAAAAGTCAAACCCTTTCTGATTGGCTGCAGAGGGTGAAGGTGAGCTCCCTTGCATCCCATGTTATGTGCTGCTGCTTGCTGGCAGCCAGGGCCAGGCCCCTGGAGATTCCTGGTGGCAAGGAAATGGTGACACCCTGCCCCCAGATTTCCTGCCCAGAATAAATTTTCAGCCCAATACAGTCCATTGTCAGCTTGTTTCTTGGTTTCCTCACTTCTTTTAGTGTAGAATACAACCAGAATCCCCCAACTCTCCCTCATCCGCAGGTGTTCTCAGTACTGGGTTTGACAACTCCATCTGGGTACTCCTTACAGGTGATTATGTTTCCTCTGGACCTTGCTTAAAGCCCACCCACCTTGTGTCAGCCCCGACTCCTTCCCTCTTGAGAGCACTGGCCAGTTCCTACCTCAGCTTGAAGACATGTTTGCGCTTTCGATAATCGAAGGCCACGGTGCCCTGGGCCCTGGTCAGGCGGACAGGCAGTTCTCCATGGTATGGCACTCCCGCACTGGCTGCCTTTACATCCTTGTAAAAGCCGAGGGTCCCATTCCGCAGGACACAGTACACGTTCTGCCAGGATCTGGGCAGGACATGGCAGGGTCAGGAGCCCAGGTCAGGGGAGGACTGGCTAGCTAGGTGGGGCCTAAACCCTGGGCCGCCTCAGATATCCTTGGACTTGCGGTTCCCCTCTTGTCTTTAGGGCCCTTCTGGTCCTCCCCCAAGGCCTGTGCCAGTCTTGAATCCTACCCTTCCTAGAGGGCACAATACTATGGGGTGCCCCTTCTTGGTCTAGGAAGAGGCTCCAGGGAAGTCTCCACAGAGACAGGAAACTTAGGGATGACAGACACTGTGCAGCCAGTGTGGGTACCTGTTGGCGGCCTTCTTGAGAGAGGTCTCCATCTCCTGTTTGCGGCACAACATCCCCTCCATCTGCTCCTGGGCAGAGAGCTCAGGGCCTCGAGTGGGCAGCGTGGCAACATGGGCTGACTCTGATGACCTGCTCTGGGGCATGACAGGAGAGGCTGGGCCCAGGGGCCGGGCCTGCCTCTCTCCCCGTGGCCCATTGGCCTCATCCCCTGCACCAGTCCCCTGTTAGGGAGAAACAATGTCGTGTCAAAATATTAGAGCCAGGCATGATAGCACACTCCTGTAATCCCAGCACTCTTGGAGGCTGAGGCAGGGGGATCACAAGTTTGAGCCCAGCCTGGGCAACTTAATGACTCAGTAAGTCCTTGTCTCTAAAAAATAAAAAGTGTCCTGGGTTCCGTCCCTGGTTCTGTCCCCAGTAACGCCCTCTCTAAAAAAGGATGAGTTAGGAGGTGCTTTACCTGGAGGTTGGGAAGCTCTATGGCTGTCTTCCAGCTCCCCTTTCTCTTGAGCTCTTCTTTCTCTCACCCCTAGGATTCCCCACCCATTTTTGTCCTTTCATCTCCCAGGCATCCACACCCACACCTCCAGGGGGACTCACAGATCCTTCTGGGAAACTGCTCTGCTCGAGTCTCTGCTGCTCCAATAGGGGCTGCAAGCACAAGAGGCTGTGAGAGAGTGTGTATGTGCAGGGGAGGGTTCTAAGGAGATCCCCAGGGACATGGCGTTACCTCTGAGTCTGTGCAGACCCCATTGAGGCTGGGTGCTGGTAGCTGCCGTGGCTGGCTTCTGGAATAGTCAAAGGTGACACAGAATAAATACTCCCTGACTTCCAAGGGAAGTCAGACATCCTCCCTCTCCAAGCCCAAGTGTCCCAGTTCTCACCCATCCCGAGCAGCGCTGGGAGCTGTCTGGCCATCTACCAGCTCCCCTGTAGGCAGACTGGCTATGGGCTCTGGAGCAGGGGGCTGTTTCCTCTGTTCCTCCTCCTCCTCCCTCTTTCTCTTCTGTTCCTTCTCTCTCTCCTCCAGCTATCAAGAAATGCTGAGGTCAGCATGTAAAAGGCCTCATTTAAGGAGCAAGGCATGGGGGAAGCTGAAAAGTCTCAGCTCTGGTCTGATGAAAGAGGCAGGATAGAGAAGAGAATGTGAAAAGAAGGTGTGGACAAGTAATGGGGGAGATGGAGTCTGATGAGTCCTAACATGGTGGTGACAACAGGACACTCTCAGCTCACACCAAGGAGATGCCAGTGCTATGCTCCAAGAACAGAGCTCAGGTCCAGGGCAGGGTGGTGGCAGGCACCCTGGGGACCCATGGCTCTCACCGCAGTGAGTTTCTCCAGTGCACTGAAACGTTCCTCCCAGGCAACTGCAGACTTCTGGAAGGCTTCATGCCGCTTGATGAGGTTTTCCACTTCGTCCACTGTGCAGCCCAGCTCTGCGCTCCGCACCAGTGGTTCCTGGCTACATAGCCAGGCTTCTGCCATCCCTGCGTCTCTACCAAACATGAGCACTTCCAGAACTGCCAGGATTGTGGGATACAGAGAGATGGCAGGTCAGAATGGGCCCTGGCATGGGCTGGGGATTTAGCTCAGTGGTTTCACCGCCTGCTGTGCAAGCGCAAGGACCCGAGTTTGATCCCCGGTACCAAAAACAAAAAACAACAAAAAAAAGAATGGGCACTGGCAGGATAGTGCCCTAGGAACAGGGACAGAAGAAAGCACAGCCCCAGAGCAGTGCCAGGATTCCTGATCCCTCCTGGCCTGGAAACCACAGGAAAGGATGCTTAGCCCCTCCTCCCAGGACCAGGTATCCCCACAGTGGCTCACCAAGCTGGAGCCAGTCCATCTTCTCCTGCCACTTGTCAGCTGTCTCCTGGCGCCGGGCTTGCAGCTGAGACAGCTTCTCTGAGATCTGGGGGGCAGAGACGTGAGTTAGCATGCAGTAGGGCCTTTCCAGAGGGCTACCTAGGGGAACTTGTGATTTTAAGAAGTAGAACTAGCACACACCTGTCATCTAGTACCCAGAGAGGCCAAGACATGAGGATTACAAATTCAAGCTTAGGGCCGGGGATTTAGCTCAGTGGTTCCAGCACCTGCCTCGCAAGCGCAAGGTCCCAAGTTCGATCCCCAGTACCCAAAAAAAAAAAAAAAAAAAAAAGGATGAAAACTCATTTTGGGGGCTGGGGATTTAGCTCAGTGGTTTCATCGCCTTCTGCGCAAGCACAAGGACCTGAGTTCGATCCCTGGTACCCCCCCCAAAAAAAAACCAAATTCAAGCTGAGCCTGGGCAACTTAGTGAATTAGTGAGACTCTGTCTCAAAATAAGCAAGGACCCAAGTTCGATCCCCGATACCAAATAAATAAATAAATAAATAAATGAAAAGGTCTGGGGACACATCTGTAATCCCAGCACTGAGGGAAGCTGAAGCAGGAGGACTGCAAGTCCAAGTACCACTTGAGTAGTTAGAGAGGGCTGGGGATATAGCTCAGTGGTAGAGTATCCCTAGGATTGATTCCTAGTACTGCAAAAATAAAATAAAATTTAAAAGGGCTGTGAAGGCCGTGAGTTCACACCCCAGTGCCACAGAAGGGGAAGAAGAGGAGGAGGAAGAGGAGGAGAAAGTTCTGGAGGAAAGATAGCATATGGGAAATCTCTGAACAGCACTGAGGGGTCAGAAAGTGAAAGATTTCTTGCAAAGAAAGAATGAGAGGAAGCAGAAAGAAATACTTAGGAAAAATCAGCATTGAGCTTGCTCTTTGAGGCTGGCCCAGCCTTACCTCCTCAGCAGCATAATGGCTCCTTGCCAGCAGCTCCTGCCCCATGTCAATGCAGGAAGAGAAGCGGTCTGCTCTGGCCTCTATCTCTGCTTTGATGCTTTGTTGGTTCTTGATGACAAGATCTGCAGAGGACACGTCCCTGGAGGGATACAGAGACAGTATCACCCATTATTCCCAGCCCCATCACAGACACGTGTCCACACAACCTATGGAGGCTGTTGGGCACCATGGGTCTCACCGGGGCCGCTCCTGGGCATCCATCTGCAGGTTAATCCCATCCATCCATAGCATCAGCTCCCGGACAGCCTTGAAGAAGCGGAACTTGTCTGTGGTGTCCAGCAGCAGCTGGCGGCGGGCAGCAGAACTTCCCTGAAGCTGGGTCCAGGCCTCAGCCACAGCCTGCATGTGGTGGCCGATCTCCTCAGCCTTGTCTCCAGCATAGGCCTTCTGGAGCCGATGGCCATCGTCCTGCACCTGCTGGACCTGTGGGGCCCCAGGTCAGAGACAGACTAAGCAGGGAGACTCCAAGGAGCTATAGCCTCCCTTGGTCTTGGCTGCTGCTGTCTACCTCCTGCCTGTTTTACCAGGCAAAGAGGCAGGAGAAGGAATAGAGGGTCAGGAATGGGCTGGGTGGGCAGGTGAAGGGAGGTGCCTTGCTATACTCTGTCCTGTTAGTCTCATCTGGGGGCCTGGGCTTAGCCCAGGGGATGGGCTTTTAGGGCTACTAGGCAACTGAGCTTTCAGAGGCCTTCCCAGCACATGAAGAACTTCAAAGATTGCTAAAAATGAGACATGCAGCCTGCAACAGGAATCTGGGTGTAAATGGACAAAGGATCTGTGTTACTTGAACAAGTCCTAATCTCTAGCCTGGGTGTCAACAACAGGCAGATTTTAGTACAGAATGAAGAATCTTTCAGTCACTAGGACCACCTAAAAATGTTGACAAGGCTTGTCATTAAAAGGGAATGAAGTGACTAATGTCTCTTGGCTGGAGATGTTTTCCAGGAATAATTCTTTGGATTGAACCCAAGGCTTTTGCACTGAACTACATTCTGGGGCCTTTTCATTTTTCATTTTGAGAAAGGATCTTGCTGAGTCACTAAGTTGTCCAGGCTAGGTTCAAACTTGTGACCCTCTGTCTCAGTCTCCCATAGTGCTGGGACTACAGATGTACACCACCACACCCAGCTCCTGGAACAATTCTAACCTTGTCTCTGAGTGACCTCCAGGGTGCAATCCTTCCAGCATTTCTGAGATTTGCCCCCTGGCTCCTAGAACACCCCACCCCATTTCCTACAGTCTCCTTTCAGCCTTTCTCATTTCCTCCATGGGGGTCAGACCTGGGCGCTGAGGGCCTGAATGTCATGCTCGTAGGCACAGTGCCGGCGCTGCAGGGCCTCAGCAGAGTTGAGGTCCCGGCCAGTAGCATCTGGAAGCTGCTGCTGCTTGTGCTGCACCCGTGCCAGGGCTTGGCGGGCGCCGTGCAGGAAACGCTGCAGTTCATATGCAGCAGCCAGCACCTGACCCCGTGTGTCCAGAAGTTCGAGCAGGTCAGCCCAGGCCTCATTGAGACTGTCCTTCCATTCAGCCACGGTGGCCCGTGCAGCATGGCCCCCTGCAATGAGCCCATTGGCCAGAGTGTTGGCACTGTTTACACGCTCCTGACCGATGGTGCTTGTATCCCTGGAGAATTCACGGAATTTGTCCCGGAGCATCTGGCAGAAGAAGAAGTTGTGGGGACAAGAACATGACACTAGTGGGTGAGGTCCCTGCCTGACAGAGTCTTGTCCCTGCAAACTGAGACCCCCACCACTGAGTTAATGAGCATTATAGCTGCTTCTCACCCTGCAGTTATGTGTACTGAGAATTGGATTTTGAAGGCAATGTTGTCAGAATGTGCTTACACAAACTAAGATGGCTCGGGTATCACTAGGTGGTCTAATCTTAGGGTACCCCCACTGTGTAGACAGTCCGTTCTTGGCCAAAATTTCATTAGGCAGTAGGTGACTGTATTTCCCTGATGCCCCCTAGTCCTAGCAAAGGCAATGGAAGTATGCTGAATCTGTTAGTCCTTAGACAAGGATTCTCTAACTCTGGTCTATATTTCTGTACCATGAGGGTCCAAATCCCCAATCTGTAGAAGGAAATCTAAAGCCCTGTTCTATTAAGTTCTGTTGAAAAAGTGTGATTGGTACTTAATTTTCTTTTTGCTATGCTCAGCCCATGTCTCCCTTTTGCACAATTCTTCAAATTATTCACCTCAAAACCTAGGGCCTGTTCTGCCAGGTCTTGTGCCCCTGATCCCCGCTGCACTGCCTTGTTAGAGGCCTTAGTTTCCCATGGCTCCTCAAACCTTCAGCACTGACCACAGGGTGTCCTCCCTGCACTCACAGTCACATGCTCATAGTCCTGGCCCAGCTCGTGGGAGGCAGCCACCACCTCGCGCTCCTGGATCCACTGTTCCAGGTCATCCAGCTCACGGCGTAGCTGGCACAGCCGCAGGTGCTCCTGTAGGCGCTCTCGCCGTTCCCCAGCCAGCTCCTTCAGGCTGGCGTACAGCTTGTCTACCTGGGCCTGGCGGATCGATAGCCGTGTGCTGCAAAGAGGGTGCACCATGATGCTTATGATACACTGTGCTGATTCCTGGCCTGTTCTCTAGGGCCCTGTCCCTATTAGGCCCTCGGTTCCTCACCAAGTCCCCGCTTCTCCAGCTTTCTAGAATGTTCTATACATATTAGAGAAAGTGCTATATCCCTGCACCTTCCAGGAACAGGTTTCCCTATCCCCTGGGGGCCAGTCCCTTTTGAGGCCTGTAAGCTCACCTCTCTGGGTGGTTATGGTCAATCATATCTTGGCTGCTGGCTGCCAGCTGGTGGATAGTCTGGGCGTAGTCACCCAGGGCTTGTTCCAACACCTGGTGCTTTTTCACCTCTGCTTGGGCACTCGGCTCATCCTAGGAGAGGGGACAGTGGGTGTCAAGAGTGTAGGGGAGGAAATATCTGCCACATAGACTGGTTCTGCCCTGGCTCTCACCTTGGCTTTCTCCTGGCCCATCATGTGTAACTCCTGCTCACCCATCCAGGCCTCAGCCTCAGCGGCATCACGGTAGAACTGCTGGGCCCGCAGGGCTTCCTCCAGCCTGTTCCCCCGGAGTTCCAGCTCATGGCTCAGCCGTTTCCACATTTCCTGGAGCTCAGCCAGCTCAGGGCCTGCTGCTGCTGCACCCAGAGCACGCTGCCGGTCTGTGAGGTCTGCAATCCGAGGCTCATGGCCCTGGATCTCCTTCTGCAGGGTCTATGCCCGGCCATAGGAAAGGACACACTGAAAGCCTTGAAAAGAGAATGGAGCCCACATCCCCTCTCCAGGCCCAGGGACACAATGGTGATGCCCCTTCAATCCTCACACTCCCCTCCCAACAGAACTTGCCCTCCCAAGATGATGAAAGGCGAACCACTAAGTCTGGGAATATATAGCACTGAATGGGGTCAGGGAAAGTGGGGGAGGCTCTTAGGAACTTTTCTTTTTCCCTTAGCCTCTGCCTCACCTGGTTTTTCTTCATGAGGAGCTGGACACTGGGCAAGTCCTTGCCATGTTCCATGGAGCTGGCCATGGGCAGCCGCTCTGTCACCCACAACTGAATGAGGAGGAGGGGGTCAGTGGAGGTGGAGCAGACAGAGCAAGCACTGGGGGCTGGAGCATGGGGATACTTAACGCTATGTATATGTGCTGCCGAAGCAAGCACTACTTAGCACTATGGATGTGCGCAGGGAACAGTCATCTCTAGCTTTGGGGTAAAAGGATCTAGGGGGCATCCTGGAGACTCCTTAGAGGGGAAGACTCTGAGTGCCAAAGGGAGAGAGAATGGAGTACTGCTGGCACCTCCCCAGTGTCCACGAAGGAGGCTTGAGAGCCATGTGGCAGGGGCAGTTTGCCCATGAAGACTTTATCCCATTTCCAGGGCCCAGTGACTCACAATCTCATCTTCCACATCCCGATGGAACTGGTGCTGCTCACGAGAGGCCTGTAGGCGCTGGCAGCGTTCCTTCATGGGCTGGCACAAGGCCCTGAACTTCTCCTCCACGGCCCTCGAGGTTCTCTCCACCTCCCCAGCACCCTGGTCTTCCTGGGCCAGTGCCTTTGCCTGGGCCTGGATAGCCTCTACCTCCTTCTCTCTCACAGCCATCTCCCGTTCCAGCATCTGCAAACCAGAGGAGGGACATGTTAGTGCCATATTTCCACCTCCAAGCTTAGGACACATTAGTCTATATCAAGCCAATTGTGATTTATTTTTGTTTCTGTTTTTGTTTTGAGACTGCATCTCACTATGCTCCAGGCTGGCCTCCAACATGCTATGTTATCCAGGCTGGTGTTGAACTTCCACTTCTCCTGCCCCTGCCTCCCAGAGTGCTAGGATTATAGGCAATAATTTCTTATCCCCAGGGCACACCCCAAAGCATCGCTTCTGGTCTGGATTAGTGGATCTTGAACTCTAATACATGTAAGAATCCAGGGTTGTATGATAACTATGCCTGTTATCAGTTTACCATTCTTTCAGTCCCAAAGTCATCTCTGCTGTGCTTTGAGATGTTGGAACTGGACACTTTCTCCTGTGTTAGCTGGTGCAATGTCAGGGCTTGTCAGTAGAGAGTGCTAGAGGGCTGGTACAAGAGGGCTCCTAAAGTTCCAGCACACTTTTCTTCTTGCTCCTACAACAAAACTGCATAGAATGTGCAAGAGATCCTGTGGCTCTCCCCCTCTGACAAGTTCTGCTGACACTCCAGGGGCAACATCCTCCAGGCCAGCCTTGGACTGCCAGCTGCAGGCCTGCTGTGGCCCATGATACCCCAGCAAAACTTTAGGGCATTCAGTGGGCCTCTGCCTCTGCCCACTTCAATGCAAACTGAAACCCAGCTATTTCATCCCTTCCTTGGCCCTTGAGGTACAGCAGCTCCCTACATTTTCTGTTCAAGGATTCTTAAAATTATGGATCAGCAGATATAGCCCACTGCTTATTTTGTAGATAAAGTTTTATTGGAATATAGTTCCACCCCCTTTTTTAAAAAAATATATTGCCTATGACTGTTTTTTACCCTACAAGGATGGAGTTGAATAGTTTTGACAGAGACTATATGACCCACAAAGTCCAAAATATTTATTGTTTGGTCCCTTATAGAAAAAGTTCGCTAACCTCTACTATAGAGCTCTCTTTATATCTGTTATGATTTGAACATGCTTTGTCCCTCCAAAACTCATGTTGAAATTTGGTCCCCAATGTAACAGTGTAAAGAGGTGGTGGGACCTTTGAGAGGTGGATTTTTGTCTCTTGTGCATGTACTCATTTCCCTTCTCTTCTTCTACCATGCATATTATGTCATAGCATGTTGCCCTCACCAGAAACCAAACAGATGCTGATGCCAAGCTCTTGGACTTCCAGTGTCCAAAACTGTACACTTTTTAAATTACCTAGTCCCAGGTAGTCTGTTATAGCATCAGAAAATAGATTAAGATAGCTCTTTAATGTTAACCATCTTTTACTAATGAATACTTGAAAGTTTCCCTGTTCAAATTACCACTGTGCCCCGCTTCCTGACTTTGTCCTGCCTGATACACACCTTTGGAAATTCTGATGTCAGTGGCCCATAGAAGTCACTTTGAGAAATATCAAAAGATGTCATCTACCAGGCCTTAGAGTGACCTTCTGGATTTCGAGAGCTACGGGTGCCCTTCTCCTTTTTCCTGCAGTTTACCCTCCTCACCAAAGGCCCGCAGCGCACCTGCTGCTTCTTAAGCAGAATGTTGACACTGGTGAGGTCCTTTCCATAGTCGTCAGAGTGCAGCTGGGCCTGCAGACTCTCCAGCCAGCTCTCTAGGGCGGAACAGCTTTGGGCAAACAGCTCGGCCCGGTTGGCATCAAAGAGACTACGGGCCTTGGCCTGGGTGGTGGTCTCCAGCTCGTCCCAGCGGCGGTGCAGGTCCCCCAGCTTCTCTGACACAAGGGCTTTAAGGTCTGGCTTCTCAAGGGACAGCTCACGCCCTTCCTGGGTGGCAGGACAAAGAAGGTGTAAGTGCTAGAATTAGATACGACTGAATGCTACAGTCTGATAGTAGAGAAGGAGTTGAAAAGGTAGTAGAGACCTGAAGTGTAGGCAATAATTCCAAATTCCTGTGTGAGTTCATAATATATCCTTCCTGGGGGTTTAAAACCTCTTCTAAATGCCCAGTCCTCTCTGCATATTAAACCCTATTCTTCCTTCAAAGTAAGGCTCAAATCTCATTTTAATTAAAAAGTCTTTGTGCTGGTTGTGGTTGTATATGCCTTTAGTCCCAGCACTCTGGGAGGCTGAGGCAGGAGGATTGCAAATCCAAGCCTGGGCAACTTAGTGAGACTGTCTCAAAATAAAAAATAAAAAAAGGATGAGACGTAGTTGAGTGTGAAGGCCCTGAGTTCAATCTCCAGTACTGTAAAAAAAAAAAAGCCACTGCAATCTTTCCTCATGTGAGGTTCCCCAGTGCCTATGGTTTTTAGTGTTCTGCTGCATGTGGACTTATATTATTTGCTATCATTTTGTGTTTTTCAGATCATTACTCCTCACTTGAACTAAGGCAAGTAAGTCCCACTTGGTCTCCCTACTTCAGCCTTTTGGCTGGAAGATTCTTGTTTCTGGAGAAGTGTGTATAGAAAGCGTGTGTGGAAGGCAAGCTGACATACCAGAGAACTGATGCCCCAGAAATGGCTCTCAGCAGCTTTTCTGTTCGTACTCTTTCTTCCACCTAGAAAATCTCTTTTTATCCACATTCTACTTATCCTTCAGGACTGCACTGGATTCTCCTGCTTCCAGAATTCTCATGTTTCCTCTCCATAGTCCCCAGGCTTTTTTGAGTGCATCATGTTCTGCTGTAGATTTAGCTGTTTATGTACATGTCTCACATCCTGGGCTACAGCATTGTTTTGGAGGGTGGAGCCTGCAGTGGCATCACCTTCATTCTACACTCAGTGCTGAAAATAATGCTTTGCATATAATAGCACCAAATAAATACTTGCTGAGCAAATGGAATCACTGAAAAAGCACTGGTCTCCTCCTCTCCCCAGCTATCATGACCTTGATGGAGAGAAAGTGTCTTAATATGCCACACAGCACCTAATAGTATGCTGAGCACATAGAACGATCTCTAGGAATACTTGCTGAGTGAAGTGTCACCTGTCCTCAGCAATGGAGGAAGAGTGGTAGGAGACCAAGCTCCAGGAAGAGGAAGACTCAAAAACAAGGGCTGGCAAACTATGGTGGATGAGTTAAGTCTGGCCCACTACCTGCTTTTATAAATGAAGTTTTATTGGAAGATGATCATATTCATTTGTATAAATGTTCTCTATGGCTGTTTTTGAACTATGATGGCAGAGACAAGAAGTTTACAGCACAAATCAAATGGCTTGCAAAGCCCAAAATATTTATTACCTAGTCCTTTATAGCATGTTTGTGGACTCCTGCTCCAGACAGGCATCCTGCAGTGGATCCAGGAACTGTTAGGGTGCTGAACTAAAGCTGAAGTTTAGCTCCCTATTAAGTTATACTTTCTCAAAGTTCCGGCATCACCATTCCACAGCCCCAAGACATTTGTTCCCTAGGCCACAATTTTACACCATGGCAGTGTGGCCCCAGAGCCTCATGAGCTCTAATCTTCAAAGAACCATGCCCTGGAACTAGGTCCACTTGCAGCTTGATTGTGGCCAAGACCTTGTCCAAAGGCAACTCCCAAAACTCATTCTTCCGGCTCCGGTCAGACTGCTCACCTTGTCCACCTTGTCCAGCCAGTCCTTGTTGGCTGCCAGCTCAGCCATGAACGCCTGGTGCTTCTGCCACTTGGTGTGTAGGTTTCGGGCCTCATCATAGGATACATCCTGGGCTGTCAGCATTTTTTCATCAATCCAGAGTTTTAGCTAGAGCAAACAAAAGCAAGGATGGAGAAGAAAGAGGACATCTGAGAGGGAGAAGAGGGCGAAACATGAGAAGGGCTGAGGGGGCCAGTAGACATGGAAGATTTAAGAAGCCACAAAGGGGCTCACAGGCTCTGTTGATACCACGATGCACTCATTCTAGGTTCAGAGCAAGGGCATGTGGTAAAAGGAAGAAGGCTAGGAGATGCCACAGGGACACCAAGGAACTGAGAGTCTCACCTCGTGACTGTCTTGCAGGAAGTGCTGCTGCTCTCGGTTGTCCCGTAGGCGGCCCAGAAGCTGCTGCACTGCCTCTTGATTCTTCCTGTGTCTGTAATGACAGCCCCTTGTGAAACCTTGACCTTTCTGTGAAAGGGTTACACCCCTTTAACTCATGGAGTGGCCTCAGTCTTCCTATTGGGGCAGAATGCCTCCAAGGAGCCCCACACAACTCCCACTCCCCAGATATCAGATTTCCAGGCCTGCTGCCCTAGTACACTCCATTTTTCCCTAGTGTGGGGGAGACAGGCCCTCTGAGACCCTGGTCCAGCTCCTCTCAACCATCCTATTCTTCCCCCTCCACTTTGGTTATCAAGCCCATCCTCACCACCTGTCAGTTCACCTGTGCTACCTCTCCATCCTTAAGGCCACCCTGTTTTCACTTATTTCCCCCTCCAACCCCTCCAACATCCTCATCACACCTCCTCTCAATGGAGTCTGCCTTCTCTTGGATCTTCTCAGCATGGATGTTGCCCTCCGACACCAGTTGGCGCCCAGCCTCCAGGAGCCCACGGATGCGCTCTCCATTGGCATCCATGGTGCTCATGAAGTCTTCCAACTTTTTAATGGCAGCATCAGCAGCCTGGAGTGTCCCTGGCATCTCCGTGTGAGAAAGGACATACTCCTGTGTGGGAGGGGGGTAACAAGCTCACTCCTCAAAGCACAGATAGTCCACCCCTCAGAGGGGACCCACCAAGAGGCACAGCTGAGATGGGAGAGGACAGCCCACCCAACTATGAAGATGGAAGGGGAGAGGCTAACATGGGGGTCTAAAGTTCCAAGGAAAGTTAGCTGGAGGACTTTTACCAGTCCAAATCCTGTTCCATCTTATTTGTCTTATTTGTAGCTACTGATTTGATTGGGTAGGTACATGACTAGCCAGGTTTTCTATTTCTTCTAAAGTCAATTTTTATAAGTTATGTTAACATTAAAAATTTATTAGTACATGTTTGCAGTATATAATGTTTACATTCATCTTAGGGGGTAGGTACATGTACTTAACATATCTTAATTCTTTTTATTCCCTTTCTCCCTCCTCCTTCCATTCCCTCCATCTCTGGATCCCCTTCCCATTTGTAAAAGATCTGTTTCCTGTTTCCTATTGTCTATCTTTTATTTTTAAAAAATTGTTTATACTTGGGGCTTCTCATAAACTTATGTGATATTTTAAGCTTCTCTGTCTCGTTTATTTCACTTAACATTATGGTCTAAGTGCATCCATTTTTTACTAATGACTCAAATTTATCCTTCTTTACAGCACAGCAGTACTCCATTATATATAAACACATTTCCTTTATCCATTTATCTGTTGATGAACATATAGGCTACTTCCAAGCTTTAGCTTTTGAGTTGTACTAATATAAACACTTTTTCCAATTCCATGTTTTTAACATGTTCTTCCTGCACATCTTGCTTCCTCAGCTACTCTGCCCACTAGTGTGGTCTTTCCCCTCTTCCATGCTCCTTCACACTTTCCCTGGTCTCCATTTTCCTCTTCTTCCTGGTGGGAACTTTGTTCCTGGCTCTCACCTGGCTGCTGAGCACACCTTCAGCCTGGCGTGCATCTCGCAGGAATCCCTGGAAGCCATGGGCCTGGGCCAGGCGGCCTTGCCGGCTCTCCCACATGCGGCCCAGCTCCTCCCAGCCGGTGCCCAGAGCTTCTAGCCGCTGCCGTAGGAAGAGGCACTGGGGATCGGCCTGGTCCCGGGTCACCTCCTCGCCCAAGGCTCGCAGGCGGCTGTACTCGCTCTTGGCCCGCTCCACCTCTCCCCGAAGGGCTGCATGTTGGGCTAGGAGGGCTTCTGCTTCAGGCAGCGTGGCCGGCCCTTCTTCAGAGGCCACAGCGGTCTGTGTGCGGCCTAACCAAGCCTGGAAGTCATCCAAGCTGCGCAGGAAGTCCTGCAGCCGTCGTGCCTCACCCAGGGACTCCTCTCGACGCCGCATGGTGGCCCGAAGGTCTTCCCAGCCGGCTTGCACCTCTCCAAGCCGGGCGCTGATGGCAGGGGCTTGAGCTGGATGGCCAGCGGCCAGGGCATTTGCTTCTCGGGTCAGTTCACCCACCCGGGCAGCAATGGCTTCCAGGTCACGCTCGGTACCCGCCAGCTTCCGCTGCAGGGCCAGCACCCCGGCCAGATCATTGCCCAGGCCTTGGGTGGACTCAATGACCTTGGTCTTTTCTCTCATCCAGGCCTGGGTCTCTGTGCATTCTAGATGGTAGTTCTGGATGCCGAGGGCTGATGTCAGAGCTGCCTTCTTGCCATCAGCCAGGGACCTAAACTGCTGCCACCTGCAAATAGGGGAGGGGTGGTCTGGCATTTGCAGTTGCTCAGCTTCCCTCCCCTGGCCAGGTGCATCTGGAGGCTTCTTCCCAGCTTCTCTCCCTTGATATATACTCAGCTACTTCATGATCCCCCTTGCCTCCTCCTTTTCTTAACCACTCCCCATCCAGTCACCAGCTTCTCTGGACCTCCTTGACATCCTCTTTCATCATTTCTCCTCCCCAACATGTAGTCCTCATTTTTAGCCAACCTTCCAGGCCTTAACAAACTCTCTCCCAATTGCCACCCTAGCTGCTTCATTTTTTTTTCCATCCCTGGGCCACCCTCAAGCAAACCTCTGGTTGAGTTGCTTTTGGGTGTTGATAATTCGGTCCTTGCCCGGGGGGTTGGCCTTCAGCAGCTGCTCAGCAATGTCATTCACAGCAGTAATTCTCGCTGCCAGGGCATTCATTTCAGGTTCCAGGGTCTCAAACCTAAGGGGGATGGGTGGAAGAGTGGGCATGAAGGCTGTAGGAACACTTCTCCTTCACCCTGAGCCTTCTGTCCCAGTGTCTCTGCACCGCTTCACCCACAAGGTCCACAGTACCTACGAGTCAGGGGAGGAGCCTCCAACTCTCCCTAAACAAGCAGAAAAACTATCTTCTTTAGAATTGTTCAAAAGATGGTGATGGTTGGAGCTCAGGCACAGCTGTACAAGTTACACTCAACCCTGGTATGGACAGGACCCCACCTTTATTAGAACCTCACTGTTCCTCTTTGAGCTCACCCCTTAGCTTCCTACCCCTGCCCCATCCCACTAAAATGAGCTAAAAAAATGAAGTGATAACCATGATAACAGTGATAACATGTGACTAAGTGATAAAGGTGTAAAATATAACTAGCCTCCCAAAGGATCTGCAAAGGTTTTCTGTGAAGGGCAATGGAATAAACAAGATTGTGAGCCACAATCCTTGTCACATATTCTCAACTCTGTGTTGTGACTGAACACAGCCAGAGACACTATATAAATGAATGGGTGTAGTTCTGCCCCAATAAAGTTTTATTTACAAAACACAAAAACAAAAAATGGCAGCAGGCTGGATTTGGCCCAAGACTTTTGTTTGTCAAGCCCTGTAATAGGGTATTTGAAACAAAACAAAACAAAAACAAAAACCAGAAAATTTGATTATGGTAGATTTTATATTAGGTGATATCAAGGAACTCTAATTTTGTTCTATGTGATAATGGTATTGATGTTCTATAAGAAAAATGTCCTTTCTAAATAAGTTTGTTATTTTGTGAATATAGCTCTCTTTCACAAGAGGTTAATCGGCATCTGCCTGAAGGTATCTAACTTCAAAGACTCAGCTATTTTAAGTCCATACACAATTAAGAAGTAATATATGGTACATAAAAATGCATTCTTATCTTTTCTAAAAGATGGATCCTGAAGAAAGTAGGAGCAGGGGCTGGGGATTTAGCTCAGTGGTTTTGCTGCCTGCTGCACAAGTGCAAGGACCCGAATTTGATCCCCAGTACCAAAAAAAAGAAAGTAAGAGCAAAAGGATAATGTTGGGGATCATTGTCATGGAAAGGAAAAAAAAGCAAGATACTAACAATGATGGAATCTGGTGATGCGTATATAGGGGTTTGTTATGAAATGTCTAACATTTTCATTAAAACTAAACACAGATGACCATTAAAACCTAAGGGAGGCAGCTAAGGCACAGAGAGAGGTAGCAGGCATTTATGGGGGGACCCGCCACCCCATACCCCAGTTCCTAGCTTACAGGCCATCCATCCCCATGAGAGCTGCAAGTCCTACCTTTGTTGTACCACCTCCAGGTCCTCCAGGCGCTCAGGCAGAGCCAGCCCGTTCAGCCATTGCTCCTTCTCCTCCACCCAGAGCCCGCAGGCCCCGGCCTCACTGAGCATGGTGTAGAGCGCCAGCGCTGCCTCCAGGGCCTGCGCACGCTCACCTGCCCGGGTCTGCAGTTCCTCATAGTGCCGCTCCAGAGTGGGCACTCTGCCCTGCACCTCTGGTGTGTGGCTCAATGCAGAAGGCAGAGCTGCAGCCTGCTCCCTCAAGGCATCCAGTGTGGGCCGGTGGCCTCGGATCTCCTCCTCCAGGGCCCGGTGCTGCCGGGCCAGGGCTTGTGTAGAGAACTCATCATGCCCGAGCTCAGGGCTGGACACTAGGCGCAGAGCATCCACCAACCAGGCCTCCATATCATTTGCATCTGCCTGGAACTGGTAGAGGCTGGCAGCCTGCGTTAGCTGCTGGGCACGCTCCTCTGCCAAGGCCTCCAGCCGCTCCCACTGGGCCTGGAGCTCGGCTGCATGGGCAGAGGCCTGGCTAGCTCCAGGGTGGCCCTCAGCAACCAGCTGCTGGCCCTGCTCGAGGGTGAGCTTCAGGGGCCCCAGCCGGCCGCTCATCTCATCCCGCAGGGCTGTGTGCTTGTTGAGCAGGCGGAGGACACCAGTCAGGTCCCGGCCTGTCTCAGCAGAGGCCAGGAGGTGCTGCTGCTCCCGTACCCAGGCCTCAGCCTCGCCCACCTCCCAGAGGAACCTCCAGAGGCGCCGTGACTCCTCCAGGCAAGCCCGCCTAGCAGCTGCCAACTCACACAGGGCCTCATAGCTCCGCTCTAGGGTAGCCACCCGCTCCGATACCAGCTGTGGGTCGCATGGTCTGTACTCTGCAAAAGTCAGAGGTTGAGAGCTCTACAAATCCCCTGCCCTGGCTACAAATCCTGCCCCACCCCCGTCTAACCCTGGTAAGCCTCCCTCCCAGCTCTATCTCTGTCACTTATCATCCACCCATCAGCTCTCCCAGGTTTCCCTAGACATCTGCTCCAGATCTTAATGTTTCCCTTCCCCATCCCTCCATTTCCAGGGCCTCCCCAGGTTCTCACCTTTCCCTGGCTCACAGAAGCGCAGGGCAGAAGCACTGACAGCCCGCACCCGCTCAGCCTGCACGGTGATATCTGCCTCCACCAACTCATGCAGCTGTAGCAGGTCCTCCACACCGGCGAGGTGCTTGCCCAGGTCCTGGGACTGCAGCCGGCCCTGCCAGGCACATGCAGCATGCCAGCCATTCTGAGAGCTGCCTCTTTCACTCTTAGCCAGCTACACAAGCCAATCTTGCTTTGTCTTCCTTCCAACCTCTTTAGATGGCTCCAGTTGTTGCATACCTGCTCACCCACACACACTGGGTCACACTAGTTCTGTCCTGTCACTCCATTCCTTATCCTCAACTTCCTTCCCATGGAACAGCTTTCTTGCTGAATCCTGCTCCTAGAATCTTTGCTGTGACTCATCTTCTCAGCTCCAAAACCAATGACATCCTCCTACCATCACAGCTCTGCCTCTAACACCCAGCAACCTTCAATAGCTCTCCTAGACTTACCCTTCTGCCCACTTGTTAGAGACTGCAATAGACTAGCTGGTCTTTCTGCTCTCACTCTGGCTGCCCACGGGCCTTCTTCACATTGTAGCCCAAAGGACCCTTTTAAAATGTATGGCATGGGCCGGGGATTTAGCTCAGTGGTTTTACCACCTGCTGCACAGGCGCAATGACCTGAGTTCGATCCCTGGTACCAAAACAAACAAACAAACAAACAAACAAAAAACCCCCAACAACAACAACAAAAAATAAAATGTATGGCATAAGCACATCTTTCTCTGTCTCAAAGTCTTCTAATCACTATTTTTTTTTATTTTGGTAGCACTTGGAATTGAACCCCCTTGTGCATGCTGGACAAGTGCTCTCCCACTGAACTGCATCCCCAACCTTCAAAATTTTTTTTTTCCAGTATTGGGCATCAAACTCAGGACCTTGCATTTTTGATGCAGGCATGGTGTCACTAAAACCCTGGCCCAATTTTTTAAATTTTGAGACAGAGTTTCACAAATTCAGGCTGGCCTTGAACTTGTGATCCTCCTGCTTCAGCTACCCAAGTAGCTGGGATTACTGGCATGTACCACCGTGTCCAGCTTCTAATCACTTTAAATCCTCCGTGTTACTTTGAATTAAATCCAAACTCGTTGACTAGGCCATAAGGCCCTAAGTGAATTGGTCGCTCCCTCCCTATTTGATCCCATGGATACCCTCTCCTCACACAGCCCACTGGCCTTCCTTCTCATTCTAATCCATCACACTTGTATGGCTGAGGACCTTAACTTAGCTGTCTCTTCTGCTCAGAACCTTCTTTCCTCTGACCCTCCGTGTCAGTTCCTAGACTTGGGTCTTAGATCCAATAGCATTTTCTTAGAGAAGCCTCACCCAACCACCCTGTTCCAGGGTCCTGAGAGGTTTTATGACTACCTCCTAGTGTGTCTCTGAGTTTTATCACCAGTTCTTCCCACCACACTATGAGTTCCACATAGACAGGGACCTGTCTGCTTTGTTCTTCAGAACCGGGGACAAGACCCCAGCACTGGCACATGCTTTATTTACAAAGATAGGCTGGGTGGGCAGAGGCAATACCACAGTCACACTCCATGACTCCTGGCCATCAGCCTTCCTGGGGCACCCCTAGTACCTTCATCTCTCCCATCCAGTCCATGAGGTACAGCAGGTCCTGGAACACCTTCTGCAGCTCCAGGTTGAGAAGCAGCCGCTCCCGCCGGGCAGCTACCATCTGCCGAAGGAAGTCCCAGAGCCGCGCCACATTGTGCTGGCGTGCTGAGATGCGCTTGATGTCATGGTAGCGCTCTGCAGCCAGCTCTGCAGCCACAGCATCCACTGCCTGCACCCGGCCACTGTAGGCCACGATGTCCGTTTCAATGGCTTCATGCTTCCGCACTGCTGCCTCAACTGCTGCAAGCTCTAGCCCAAAGTTGTCCTAGGGCAGAGGGCAGAGAGAAGTTTGGGAACCAAAGTATAGTGCCTCTGCTCTCCTCATCTGTGCTCCAGTGGCGAGATACCAACTCCACAAGGCAACTGTTAGTTTCCTCCCCATCCCATCCCATCTCTTCTCACTATCTTTTTTCCAGCTCAAGCCTTTGCCTGCTGGCTCCTGGGTTTCTTGGTCTTTCTACCTGCATGCTGGGTTTCCTGTTTCATCACTTCCCTGCACTGCAGGGCTCCTTGCTCCCCCGCCTTGCTCTCTCCTACTTCTCCCCACCAGCCTGGGTGTCTCTGAACCCCCACCCCCTGCCACCATGTCCTACTTGGGACACAAGGCGCTGGTTCTCACTGAGCCAGGTCTCCCGCATGGCAGCTTTTCGGTCGAAACGGGCAGCCAGCTGCTCTAGCTTCTCTTGGCGGATCAGCTCTGTGCGCAGGGCCAGCTCACGCTCATGCTCGGCTTTCTCCAGCCGCTCCCAGGCCTGCATGGTAGGCACAGGGTTAGTGTGAGTGGTCAGGGCAGGGAGGTCATTGGGGCTAGGGCTCAGGGGAGTCAACAGAAGCTTGGTCTAGTGCGGCTGTGGAACACCATGAGGGAGGCACCTGCCTGTGTATGGATGCAAGTCAGGAAGGTTCTGGATATGCTGTGAGGCCACAGGACAATTCTGGACAGGGGTAGAGGGAAATCAATGGAAACTGATTTGTTTGCAGTGGCAAGACTGTGGGTGAACCTGATTTTACTTTTATTAATCTTCTAATGCTGTTTGTGAAAAATACAAAATAAAAGTAGATAGTGAGTTAATGACGTATTGAACAAGATAATGAATTAGGGTATAATTTCCTGATGTGGCTCCGTATGGAGAGAAAGAAAAAGGAACAGGAGTGGCATGCATTCAGAAGATACCAGAGTCACATGTGGAGCTGGGGGGAGTGAGATGAAATATTGAATTAAGGAAGTAGTGCTTGGTGTAGGTCAAGAAGCCATGGGTATGGCAGATGGCCATTTGTGTGACACAGGGAAGGACACAGACCTTGTTGATGTCAGAGATGAGCCGGCCCTCACGCGGTGTGTAGACCTTCTGGTTGTTGGCCCGCAGCTTGCTCTGGATGGTGAAGAGCAGCACCTCCAAGTTCCCTTTCTCGGTGAACCTGAGGTAGGGCCCAGTCAGAGTAAGAGGTGAAGGCTGGGAGGGAGATCAACTCTACAACATGGAGTGTCCTGTGTTGCTTTTCTTACAAAAGCATTGCAGGCTCTTTGTGTTAATGCCAGAAAATGCTGGCAAACCAGAAGACATCATTTTAAAGCAACCAAAAGCCACACAGAAACAATAAGCACCGTTGTTACCCTTTTGCACAAAAGTGTTAGTTTTTGTTTCACACAAATGGAATCCTAGTGCAACCATGGCTAACATGATCAAGGACTCACTCACTGTGAGCTGGGCCAGCTCTCAGCATTTTGTATGCATTAACCCATTTGCTACTCACTCTTGTCTAGATTCTCTTATTATCCCCATCCTCCAAATGAAAAAACTGAGACCCAGAAGGCTAAATAAATTGCTCAATTGTCACAACTGCTAAGTAGCAGAGCCAGGATTTGAATTCAGGTACTTTGAACCTGGACCCTTAGCACTTTGTTCATGACAGCTCACAGAGAACTCTGGCAGCCTACCTCTCCAGTTATTTTTCATGAAAATCTTTCCATGTAAATAAATGTATTTCTCTGGTACTATTTTCTTTTTCTTTTTTTTTCTTTTTTTGGTACCGGGGATCGAACTCGGGACCTTGTGCTTGGGAGGCAGGCACCAGAACCACTGAGCTAAATCCCCAGCCCTCTGGTACTATTTTCACTAGTTGCCCCATGACTTATTTTTCTTTTACAAAGATCATGTTGGTGAACATGCTCAAAGCTGTATCTTTAATCCCCAGAAAAGGACTTTCTAGGCAAAGGGCACTCCTCAAATCATTCCCTGGTCTTTATGAGAACAGTGGTTTTCTGGAATAATATTAGTTTGGGAGCTGACACATTAACTCCAAAAGATCTTGATGATTTAAAAAAGGCACACACATTTTAGCATGTGCCATACAGAATGCCTAATAGTAATTCTACATATGGAAACAGTGAATTGCTAAAATATATAAATGGCAAGAACTTCTGCATGCTCATGTTATCAGTCACACTCATGTTGCTGGCTGTGACCTGCCTGTCAGGCCCTTTATATTTTGTATTTTGAGACTAGGTCTCATTCAGTTGCTCAGGTTGGCCTTGAATTTATGATTCTCCTGACTCAGCCTCCTGAGTAGCTGGGATTATAGGCATGCACCAACATGCTCAGCCCAACCAGTAATCTTATCTGATGGATCAAACTGACTCAACACTGCAATCATTTCCAAGGCATAATTTTGTCATTGCTGTTGTTTCGCTCTTTTTTTTTTGGTACCGGGGATCGAACTCAGGTCCTTGTGCTTGTGAGGCAGGCAGTGGAACCACCGAGCTAAATCCCTGGCCCAGCTGTTGTTTTTCCTGAGACAGGGTCTCACTACGTTGTTCAGGCTACCCTCGAACTCACTTCAATCTAAAATCCTTCTGCTTCAGCCTCCTGAGTGCTGGGACTGCAGGCATGTACCACCACACTTGCCAGGAAGGCATAATTTTTTAAAATGGCTAATCATTTTTTAAAAATCTATTTTGAAGGGCTGGGGATTTAGCCCAGTGGTTTCACCACCTGCTGTGCAGGCGCAAGGACCCGAGTTCAATCCCCGGTACCAAAAAAAAAGAAAGAAAAAGAAAAATCTATTTTGAAACAACCTTGCTGTTTAAATACTTCTGGCATTGGAGCTGGGAAATGAGCCTCTGCTGGATTTATGTATTGCCAAATGTCCCTCCCAAAAGGCTGCCCTGATGGAGGCTTCCTCTCATGTGAGCACAACTGCAGACAGTCATGCCCTGGCAAAGTGGGGCCTAGGGCACCTACTTGGGCGGCTTCTCCACAGTGCGGTACGAATTGAAGGACTGTAGCTGGTTCTGGACCCCACTCAGGGAATTGGCCAGCTGCCGATCATTGAGGGTGACAATCATTTGCTCGATCCACTGCAGCAGTTCAGAGGCCAGGGACTCATACTTCTCCACCAGGCGCTCTGCCTCCATGGCATGGTCCAGCACCTGCATGACAGGAGAAGAGATGTGGGAGTCTTGCCTCCAGAGTTCCCTAGCCCGTGAATATACAGCTCTACCCTGCCCCTGCTTTAGGAAGTAAGACCCCTGGGCTAGGCCTCCTCTGGCCATTCTGCCTACCATTTCACGGTGGGAGATACCTTGCCAATTCTTTTGCCTTCCACAGCCAGGGCCTTCATCTTGGAGAAGTAGTGGTAGTAGGTAGCCACATAGGTAATGATTGATTTCTCATCTGGTTGGTCCACATTCACATCTGAGAAAAAGGACAATTTGGGTCAGGCAGACATCAGAAACCTACATCCAGGAAGTAGGGCCAAAGTCTGAATCACCCTATGTCTGGGGCCCTCCCAGCTCTCCAAGGCTGACATCTTCTCCAGCTTCCTGCAGAATAAAATGACAACTCATGCCATTTAAAATGGGCATGAAAAAAGCTCATCATTATATCCTCCTTTCTCCTAGACATGGAACTGGCCCTCTAAGTAGAGCACAAATCCCAAAGCCCAGAAGGCTTTTACTTAGTGTGCTTTGTGGACACTAAAATTAGTTATTTGGAGGAAGACAGCAAGAAAAGAAACAACAAGCCCATCTGGGGATGGATCATGGACTTATAGGCTGGAAAGATTCCAAGTGGTCAACAGATTCAGGGATCTTAGTACAAACTAAGCCTTCTGAACCCAGGATGCAGCACTGTAGGGACAGAGGCAGCTCTTGGCACCATCTTAGGACAAGGTCACGGCTGTTTCCAACCTTAGTCCCAAAGCTTAGTCATGGGCCTACCCAAGGATGTGAGCAACCCTTGAGCCAAAACAGCTCCCACCACATGATCTAGGTGGATGATGACCTGAGATCCCTCACTCTCTCTCTCTCTTTTTTTTTTTTTGGTACTGGGGATTGAACTCAGGACCTTACACTTACAAGGCAGGTGCAGTGCCACTGAGCTAAATCCCTGGCCCTCCTCATTCTCTTAATTAGGCCAGATTTTTTCCTATCCACAGGTGAGACTATAAGCCTAGAAGCCCCTTGGATCACTTCCAAAGACACCCAGGTAGCAGGAGCTATGGAAGTCATCTCAGATGTTTCAAACACTTCACTTTACTTCAATGCTCCACACCTTAGTTATGCTTTTCAAATGCTCTCCAAGGAGCTACTCATTCAACTTATTTCTGTCTCTAGATAGCTGATGTGTCATTCTGGACTGAAAGGGCACAGGAAATAGGGCTACATGTGGGATGGAAAACAAAGATAAAGTGACCAAGATCAAACCTGCCAGCAAGGTTAAGAAGGAGCTCTTCCAATAGGCTTGCTCTTGACCCCTCTCTCTTCCCCTTTTCTGGCTGTACACAGAGTGCTCCCTGCTCTGTCAAAAGCTTTTGAGGAAATCAGCTCCGAAGCCAGGCTGCCCAAACTCAAACTTCAGCTCCACCAGCTGTATGACCTTGGGTAAGTTGCTTAACTTTTATAGGTCCCATCTTTTCTACCATAAACTGAGGATATTAAGGGCACTGATTTCAAAAGGGTATTTTAAGGGTTTCAATTAAAGCATCCATCTGCCTTGCAAGTGCAAGGACCCGAGTTTGATCCCCTTACCAAAAAAAAAAAAACAATTTACTAAAGCATGAAGTGCCAGGCACAAAGTAAGAGCTAAGCTGCCGTTACTGACCTCATTGGTGATACTATCAGAAGCACAGGAGCCAGTCAGTGAAGGCAGCTGCTGACCATGGGCCAGTTCTTGGTGAGACCTCAAGATTTTTATTTCTTTTTGGTGGTACTGGTGGATTGATCCTATGCTAGGCAAACAATTTACCACTAAGCTATATTCCTATCCCTTTAAAAAATTTTATTTTGAAATAGGACCTCACCAAGCTTTGTGCAGTGGCAGTATCGCAGCCAATGAGGTTTATCCAAGGTTCGATTATTGCTAACTGAAATAGGACCTCACCATGTAGCCTAGGCTAGATTCCAACTTATGATCCTCCTGCCTCATCCTCCTGCCTCAGCCTCCCAAGACTCTGGAATTACAGACATGTGCCACCCTGCCTGGATATAGCTTAATTCAGAATTCTAGAATTTTAGTGTAAGGAAGGGGATCCTTCCTTAGTGTAAGAGATGAGGAAACTGAACCACAGAGAGGCTAAATGACTAGCTCTAAGTCAGAGAACTTCTCTATGCTGGGCTAGAATAGAACTCAGAGTCCCAAGCTCTTTCTACTATAGGCTCCTGTTCTTTCCATAGATTTTTAAAAATTCATACCATGAAACCTATTCTTCTGAGATACACATAGTCAGTGTTTTTCAGTATATTCACAAGGTTGCACAACCATCACCACTATCTTATTCCAGAATGTTTTCATCCGCTTCTCCCCAGAAACCTAGTACTTTTTGGCAGCTACTCCTAGTCATCCCTTTCCCCAGCCCCTGGCTACTCCCAGTTTGCTTCTGTCCCTGCTCTACAACCTATTTTACAGAGCTGTGTCCCACCTTCAGGATCCAGCAGCTTGGTTAGGCCCAGCTCCTTTTCAGCCAGATTGAACGCATTTTGCAGATTGTAATGTGCATTACACTTCTTCAAGGACTCAAAATCCAACAAGTCTGGCCTGGGGTAGAGGAGTAGGAGACAGAAGCACATGAGATCCTAAAGAGGAAAGGTAAATCCACTCCCATCTTTACCTCTAAGTCTCTGACTCAATTTTGTTTGGAAGAGAGCACTCCATACCCACCACATACCCACCTCTGCTTCCTGTCACAAGCTCCCTGTGTGGCACCCTTACATTCCAGTTCCTCTGTTCTTATCTCATCTCTTGGCCTGTGTGTTTGTGTCCCCTGGTCATTAGCCCATGTGCCCGCTATCCCAGACTTCTCACCGGTGTTTATGCACGATAGCATTGAAGGCCAATCCGTCTCTCCAACTAGTGGTGAAGTTGTGCACATTGACATTGGGATATCTGTAAACAGAGACCCAGAAAAATGGTAAGTGGTACAGAGCCTGGTCTGGGATGCAAGGACAGTCCCAGGTCATGATCCTGGAGCTCACCCTTCCTCTACTGCACAGCCTGGGAGTGGCCCACCCTCTGCCCAGGTCCTCCTCACCCTGCAGTCTTCATCTGGCACCAGAGCAGCAGGGCGTCCTTGGCTGACTTCTTTTCCTTGTTGTCTTCTGTCTCCACACTGATGTCTTGGATCTAAGAAGGAAGCAAGCACAGCCCTCACTCCCTGGTCGGGGACTCTTGGTGTTATCAGAGACACTTGGAAAAATATCAAGAAAGGGCTCTTTAGATTGCTGTCATAGGGGTAAATGGCCCATACCCAGAGTGACAGTGTACGAGGATACCTGGAATCGAAGGATGATGGTCCAGACCAGCCCAAGGGTCAGGCGGTGATTCCCGTCCACAATGTCATGGGAGCCCATGTTTTCCAAGTGAACTTTTTGCTCCTTTAGGAACTGCAGTGCCTTGTCCACATTCTCTAAGCAGTGGATCCGCATGCGGCCCTTTGTGGGTTTTGGCTGTTGAAGAGCAGGGGATATGGTGGCAAGAGACCATGAGTCTCCTTTTTTATCCCAGCCTTCCCAGCACCCTACTGTGTACACTTTCCCATGACCTCCCTCAGGAACACAGGGACAAACCCAGGGCCAGGCCAAAGGTCACAGAGCTGAAGCTGAGGTTACAGATGCAGCTTGGGCAGATTAAGATTCCCAAGGGAATTAATTGCACCCAGGGTAGGTGGGAAAGAAATGTTTTCAATGGGGCCACTGTTTCTGTCTCTGTGAAGCAAGGCTCCTATGTAATCCACACAGCAAAGCCTCTCAGAATGAGACCATCTTCTGGGCAGAGGGGACCACCAAGTTCTGCTCTGCCCTGTCATGATTTTCCCTAGGGTCCTTCCTGCAGCATCTCCCCTTTGGCCAGTTTCTGAGGCTCCCCTTGTGCCCCCATGACTGCAGCTTACCAGCATCTCTCCTGAGAGCACCTCCAAGAGCCGCAGCAAGTTTCGTCCATCCCGGAGGTCGCTGTACAGGTCTCCCACTCGGCACGTCACCCGGGCCAGATGGGAGTTCACCCACTTGGTGAAGGTTTTTTTCTGTACTGCTTCTCGCTCATCTGTGGTAGCAACATGGGGTCATTTCCATCCTTCAAGTACAGAATGCCTGCTTCTCAACACCAGTTGGGGTGTATGTGTGTGTGTGTTTCTCAGAGATCAGAAGTGAGGTATGGGGAGGAGGCGGGGAAGGAAGATGGCTGAGAGGGAAGTCAAGAACTTAAATAGTTGGAAAATGAAGAAACTGGAATGAGCTTATAAGCAAAGAAAAGAACAAAAAAAGAAAAGACAGAAAATAGGCTTTCAGAAGGAAGAATGAGAAAACTTTCCAGGGAGGGTCTGGGGTTGAACTCAATGTTACTCTATGTAACATATGAAACCCTGAGTAGGTTATTCCATCCATCACAGCCTCAATTTCCCCATCTGCAAAACAGACATATTATTTTCTACTTCAATAGGTCAAGGTAAGAAATTAAATGAGATCTTGGACATGAGACACCTAGTTGGTGCCTGGTATAACATGGCTCCCTATTGAGTTGCTGTGGTAAAGGCCTCTTCTCATCCTCTTTCAACTGTGGACAAAGGGTTGAGTGTGGCCTGAAATTATAGCAGTGGCTCTTCCAAACGGTCATCAAGAAAATAAATTTAACAGTGGAAAGGGTGCAGTCCTCTGAGTCAGCTCACTGTCCTTGGAAGGAAAGGTTGGGCCACCCTACCTCTGGGAAGGTCATTCAGTTAGCTCCAGGGAATCCAGTCCCAGGACACCAATATCCCCAAACTAAAAAGAGAACAAGATTTTGCAAATCGGGGGACCCAAGGAACAAGAGTGGGGACAGGCAGAGTCAGGTGTCAATCTCATAAAGAGAAAGGAAAAGTCCTACTGCCTGGTTCACAGGGGTAGCTCTGGAGGAGGGCATGCTGTTAGGTTCCATTGAAAAATAAAAATGAAAACTTCTGTAAATGGCAAAGCAAAGGAAAAGGCTCAAGCAGCTGGTAGTTGCTCTGGTGGCCAGGATTTCTGCAGCACCCTCAGAAAGCCCAATCTGGGGACCCAGCACAAGTAGCCCAGTGTGAATAGTCACTTCTGTTTCCATCTCAGTACCAGTATCTCAGAAACTGAAAAGACTCATCCCTTAATCTCACATTCCTGGGCATCTCAACCATAAAAAAGCAACACACCCATGTCTATTCCTGTCTTTCTCACCCCTGTGCCTGCACCACACCTGGGGTCCTGATGACTGGGTGAGATGTTCCAAGCACCTGTGGAACAAGGGTGGCCCTGGTCTCCTTTCAGCATCCACAGGCCCTGCCTGAGCTAGGGATGTCTGGGTCATCAGGGATTACCCAGATACCAGGCACACTGGAATGAGGCCATGCTGGCACACAGATAAAATAAAGGGGAAGATGTGGAAATAGGGGCAGCTGGAAAAATGGTTAAAGCCAAGCACCAACAGGTAACGTCATAAGACGCCCACAGTGCATACACATACACACACAGCATGGAACACAATGACTGCCAGAAATACATTTAAATATTTGTGCCAGGATGAACATGCCTGTTCAGACATCTATCTGACCTGTGTGCACAAACCTCTCCTTTGCACGTTGTCCCTATTTTCCATACACTTCCCCTCACACACCTGCAGACACCCAGTTAGAAGCCCAAGGAAACACAGACACACTCTAGGTCCCGGCTCCTGGCTCCTGACTCCGTCTTGTCTAACTAGGTGAGCATTGTTAAACCCCACAGTGAGCTGCTGGTGAGGCTGCTAGGTGCTGACGGTGGCCCACAAGATCCTGCCATTCTCATTACCTTTGTACTCACAGGGTTACCTCAAGGCCACACCTCCTCAAACTGTCCCATAATGTCCCTTCCTGTAAATCCAAACCTTTCCTGATTCTATCCATGTCCCTAGATTTTCTGGCTACTTGTAACAATTCTCTCTAAGTCCCATCACGTTGTCTCACAACACAAACATCTGAGTCATAGAAAGTGTTCAGCTCTGGCTTCTGGGCCCCAGCAGCTTCTGCCCAGAACCCTCTCTCGGAACTTCAGGATCCCCTCTGCTGGAGACTCACCTTGAAGCTGTTTGAAACGTCCTTCCAGCACACTGGCATACTGAGCAGGGTTGATGAAGGCAGCTGGTGAGAGCAGGAGGCCCCCAGGGTTCTGAGACCCTTCCACGGCCTCATAGTAAAATTCGCTGGCCCCATTCAGGCCGTTCCCATGCACCCTACCTACTCCATTCCCACTCATGGTTCCTGCTGCCTTCTACACAGCCCAAGGCCCAGAGTCCATGCTCCCCTGAGCCAGGCAGGGCAGCAAGTGTCTGTCCCTCCTCAGAACCTGTGCTAAGGGTTCCAAGATGCTGCAGTCTCTCCGGTGTGGAGATTCAAGGATGCTGGGTTTCAAGGAGTGGGGAAAATAGTTACAGGATGTCTGAGCACCTGAAACAAGTGAGCGAGAGCACACCTGGCCCTGGCCAGAGGAGACAGAGGCAGCTCCAGACAAACAGGTCCGACAGTGTCGGGGGAGGGGCAGGAGGCGCAGGAGGCTCAGGAGGTGGAGCTGGGCTGGGGCAGGGCCAGGCCCTGTGGGGGCGGAGAAGGGAACTGCCAGCCCGGGGAGACCTGCCCATCAGGTCCCAGGTTGCCTAAGACTACTGAAGACCTGCAAAAGGGGCCCCCAAAGCCAACTCCTGCTTCCTGAAGGTCTGCACACTCACAAGGAGGTCCCTCTCTGGGTGACTCCGGGCAGTCCCCCTCCAGGACGTAGGCTTTGATCTGGTCTCAGAGGGCAAAGAAAGAGAAACCTGAAAAGGAGATGATCCTGGAAGAAGCAAAGCTAAATGCTGTGCAAGGTGTTCGCTTTTGTCCTTACATCTGGGGAATAGGTATTCCTTCCTCTCTCCACAGCCAGCACCCTGCCCCCAGGTCCACTCCACTGCTGGGGACATCTACCAGATTCTTTTCCTACTTCTTCCTGGGCTTCAGCTTTTCTCTCATGCACTTCCTCCTCCCCTATCTTTATTCATTTAGTATTTATTTGCTAGGCAAAGCCCATACACAGATGCTTCTTCAGGGGAGCCCAGCTTAGTGGTGGAGATAAACACCTAACAAGAGCCCCAAGTGGCACATGTATGTGCACAGACACACAACAATTCTGGGTGGCACGGGTCTTGTACATGAGACACTGTAACAATATTGGGTAGCACGTGGCATGTACACAGGCATAGCAACAGTCCAGGGCAGCACATGTCACAGACATCATGACAATACCAGTTGGCATGTGTTCTGTGTACAGACACAGTGACAGGGCTGGATGGTATGTGTTAACCTGACATGGTGAGAAGGCTGGGTGCTGCATGCTGTGTGCAGATATCTTAACAGTTCTAAAGGATACAAAATCTAAAACTTGGAGGAGACCAGGGAAACTCTCAATATCCCACATCTTCTGTCTTCTTTTAGCTGTAGAAGCACTGATAGAAGTATGTCCTGAAGACCCAGCCAGGAGGACTGAGAAACCCAGGAAAAAATGACTTAGAATCTTCAGGCACTACTGCCACAATACGAGACATCGGACTGGTGCTGGGCTAGCTGGGAATTACCTGGGGAACTTTCAAAAACTAGTAATTTCTGGACTGTATATCTAAAGATTCTAATTCATTATGCTCAGGGAGGAGTTTAGGAACCTGTATTTGTTTTATTTTGTTTTTTTGAGGTAGGGTCTCACTATGTAGCCCAGGCTGGACTCAAACTCATGGAGATCCTCCTACCTCAGCCTCCCAAGTGCTTGAGAACCTGTATTTGTAAAAATTGTTCCTGGGTAAAGCATGTGGCCCTGGGGCTACTACCTCCCCTGTGGGACAGTAGTCTGGACCTTGTACGTGACTGGGCTGGGCTACTGGCAAGTCAGTAGTAATGATGAGGGTGGGATGAAAGAGGGAAACCAGACTGGGTGGGTGGCCTTGGGGTATGTGGGTGACTCAGCCCCACGCCAGCCAACCAGCCAGCCGCTGTTGGTGTCAGGTGGCAGCCACTCTCTTGTTGCCATGACAATGCCTCCCCCTAAATGCTTGGAGGCTGTAGGACAGGTTTGTTTGTGTTTAGAACAGAGCAGCCAAAGGGGAGAGCCCTGGCCGCAGGGGAAGGCAGAGGCTGAGATGGGTGGAGAGCAAACCCAGAGAATGGGTGGTGGCCACCAGCCTCTGGTGGAGAGAACCTGCTTCACAGAACAGGAACAGGTAGATGAAAATACTGGGAGGAACAGGCGACAGGTGGAAGGCACAGGTTGGGAGTGTGCAGAGAGGAGAATGGGTCGGGAGGGAGAACAGGTGTGGGAGATGACGTACAAGTCAAAGGAAGATGAGGAGGGGATGAAGGTGAGGGAGAGGTAGGTGGAGACAGAAGTAACATCGAGAGTATGAAAGGATGAACAGACATGATTCAGGGCCCAGGCCAGGAAGGGAGGCTGTTTGATTCCAGGGGTCAGCATGGCTGGCATCTCCAAGCTTGGGGGGAGGGAAACTGGGGAATGTTCTGGGTTGTATGTTCTGGGTTTTTTTGGCTTTTTGTTTTTTGTTTTGGTACTGGGGATTGAACTCAGATCCTTGCACTTGCAAAACCACTGAACTAAATCCCCGGTCCCATGAGGTTTGTTCTTAAGGCTGGATTGGGGGGTCAGGGGTTTTCAAGGAGCGTGGGGTCTTCCACTTTAGTGCAGTAGCCTAGAAAGAAAGTTATCTTCCCATAAAAGGAAAGGACTATGACAAACTTACCAACCCTACCTCCATCTCCCCAGCACCACCCTGGCCTCACCTGCCAGGGCCTTAATTCTGGACCTCTCAAAGAGGCGGGCCGAGCTGCTGTCATTGTCCCAGTCTGAGTCAGGCAGGTCCCAGCGGTTGTTGATGTCACTGTACTGGCCCTGGATCTCCAAGCTGTCGAAGTCTGTGGGTGACAGAGTGCTGCTCATGGTGGTGGATGGCTTCCTGCTCCTGCAAGGAGACGTGGCTGGTGAAGGGCATCTCAGGGCTCCCAAGCTTGCCACTCACCATGGCTTTCTATCTGTCTCCCCTAGCTCTGCTCTGCTCTCCTTGTGATCACAGTGTGACCTTATTTTTTGTTTATTTGTTTTTGTTGTGTGTGTGTGTGTGTGTTCATTCTTTGGGGTAGGTATAATGCAGATTGAACCCAGGGAACACTGATTTATATCCCCAGCCTCCCCTCTTTTTAATTTTTGAGCCAGGGTCTCCCTAAGTTGCCAAGGCTGCCTTGAATTTATGATCCTCCTGCTTCAGCTTTTCAAGTAGCTGGGATTACAGGCATGTGCCACCGTCAGGTTTTATTTTTGTTGTTGTTGTTTGTTTTGGGGGTTTTTTGGTCAGTGGAAATCAGCCCCAGTGGGAGAGAGGGAGCCATTGTGAAGAAACAGAGAGAAGAGAACGTGACAGGTGCACTCTGAGGAAGGCAGGAGAACAGCAGCAGTGTCTTAGAGCACAAGGTAGACAGGAAGGGCTTCAAGGGCCTCAGGCCAGAAAGGAACTGGGCTGAGCCAAGGACTCAAAGTGGTGACGGGCTTCAGTACACTTCAGAACAGTAGTGTGTCAACCAGGATGATGCAGGCAGCAGATGTGGGTCCCTTCGGGCAGGAATGAGTAGAAACTGGACTGATTTCATCCCCCAGTTCCACTTCTGTTCTGAGCCTTCTATATCCCATAGGCAACTGAACATAAAAAGACCCAGATTCTGCTCTGGAGCTCAAACATACCTACGATAGACTTATCAGGAAGACTGATGTGCTGATAAGCAAGTGTGGACAAAGTGCCCAGGAGTTCCAAGGAGGACATAGTATGGTTCTATCCCCTTCTTTTCTTTTCTATATGCTACAGAGAATACTTAACAAGTGCTAGTAAATGTCAGTTGTGGTATGTGTCCCTGCTGTTTATACATATTACTTCCTTACAACCCTCTTTTGGGACCAGGGTCCATGGTTGGCCCAATTTCATAGATGTGAAAGTGGTGCCACAAAAGTTAATTCACTGGTTCAAGGTCATGCAGCAGGAAGGAGCAGAACTAGCTCACCTCTTTCTTTCTTTCTTTCTTTCTTTCTTTCTTTCTTTCTCTTTTTTATACTGGTAATAAAAACCAGGGGCACTCTACCACTGAACTATACCCCCAGGCCTTTAAATTTTTTTTGTTTTGAGATGGGGTCATGCTAAATAGCTAAATTGCCCAGGCTGGCCTAGAACTTGTGATCTTTCTGCCTCGGGCTCCCAAGTAACTAGGATTACAGGTCCAGTAGCACGAAATTGTTATTGTTATTGTTGTGTGTTTTGGTATTGGAGATTGAACCCAAGGCCTGAGTTACAACATCCCCACTCTTTTCTATTTTTCATTTTGAGATAGGATTTCACTAAACCCCTAAATTACTCAGGCTGGACTCAAACTTGTGAGCCTGCTGCCTCAGCTTCCTTCCTGCTGGGATTACAGATTTGTTCCACCATACCCAGCTCAGCACTAGGGTTTTGAAGCAAAGTTCCTTCTGACTGTTAATCCCAGCCTCTGGGGACAGAGAGCACTTACATGTTCCCTGACCATCCTGGAGCCCTTTAGTGCTGCCCCAGAAGGATCAGCACCCATTGTAGCCAAGAGTGCAGGCCAGAAAGTATGGACCATATATGTGTGCCAGGACCATTTATGGCCTTCACTTATGCAAACACACTCTGTCCTCAAAAGCTAACAAATGGGCTTCAGATCAGTTGCTGGGGATGTTTTAAAAAACCATCCTGACCAAAGTTCTTGTGTAGCACAGCATTTAGTGACCATTCAAGGAAATGGGGGAGGGGCTGCAACTATAACAGAACCCCAAATTTTGTATTTATGACTTTCCTAGAACCTCTTGGATCTGAAGATGTTTTAATCCTACTTCCTTGAGCCAGGGCTATGAACTTGGCTGTTTCTGATTCTGGGAAGGAGGGAGGTAAAGAGAGCCTCTCAGTGATTTGGGGAAAGAAGAAGGGATGGATGGTGAGACTCAAGTGGGGAGAACAGTGTGCTCCCACGGATGCACAAAGGCAGAAGTTGGCTTCTATCATTAACTGGTTCCATGAAGCTGAACCTGACCCACTTGAAAGGCAGGGTTGTCCGCTCCTCCCCTTTCCCTGTATACAGATTTCCCTAGGAGTAGCATTAATGTGGTTATCAGGGAACTAATGTCTAAGGTTTCTAGATTTGGGCTTTTCATTCCCTGTAGTAGGACTGAGAGCTTAATCTCCACTAGGCCCAGGACTCCTTTCCTGTCACCCCTCCCCCTTCCTTGGAGTTGCTCTGTAAATATTTACATAAAAATAAATTCTAGGGCAGAGTTGAATCACCCTAAGCAAAGAGTACTGTGGACAAGGCATGACCTAAACTAGTCGCTCAATACTCACAGTGGTTGGACAGCAGAGTAGTCCATGTTACAGAAGCATTGCTCTTGACCCTTCGGATTAAGGCTTCCTAATCAACAGGTACTCTCATTCTTAGCTCTGGGTAGGGCATTTCCAGCATTCAAACAATCCCTGCACAGACCTTTCCACAAAAACACCCACACCCAGGGCCTCCTGACCCTCAGTATATAAGACTGCTTTCCTTTTACCAGGGGTCACAAGCCTGCTAAAGCCAGCCCCAAGAGCATTTTGTTTGGCCAATAGCTGTTTTAAAGTAGCTGTTTTAAAGTAACTGTTTTCAAGTAGCTGTTTTAAAGTAACCTTTAGCTGAAGCTATGTTTCCCACTTCTCTGCAGACCCCACCATTCCCTTTTGTCTCCTATGCAAATATGATTCACATATTAATGTTACCTGCCAGCTCTTGAAGGCCTCCGAGGTTTTCAAACCCTGTCTTAGGTCTTTATACTCCACAAAGAGAAGACACTTAAGAAGCCAACTGTGACACAGTCTCTAAACAACTACATCCCCCAGCCTCCTACAGGCTGCACAGAACATGCACTGGTTTGGCCTCTTTCCAAGGATCCAGCTTGGTCCTCCCAAGGGACTACATGGGTCCAGGCATGAAATCTAGATCTTCCAGGGAGATGTGGCTGGTAGAGCCTCTCAGCAGAATGCTAAATTTTGGGGAGAAAGTCTGGAGTTGGAACCTCCCCCTCCCCCAAATAAAAACTCTGCCATTTAAATGCTCCTTTTACTGAATTAGGTTTGGGACATACATGCTTTGCCACCTGAGTTCCCAGAGATATTATGATATAGAGAATGAACCAAAGATGGCACTTGAGTCCTTAGGTCACAGATCCCCATAGGGCCACTATAGGCTATATGAGGCTATATCTCTGTGCCTTGAGAGTTTTTGTTTCCAAGCATTTCAGCTCTGCACTTTAGACAATATGTTTTCTTCTGTGTCCCTAGCTGCTATCTCCAGATTTCTATAGTTTTGAGTTTCTTCTATCCAACCTGGTTAGTTTTCACTGAGTAGATCATTTCTTGCCTATGACCTGAGTTTCCATGCTCAGACTTCCTTAGGCTGTTAACAAGCACCCCAGCCTCATAATCTCTGTCTCTCTCTACATTGGAGAATCCTCAGCTTTATTCTCTGGAGATTCCTGAACTCTGGCAACAGTGGGGTGCAAGTGCAGCAGCTAATCCAGATTAGTTGCACCAGTTTCTTATTAGCCACTGACCTCGAGGCTGGACCCAAGTAGCTTACTTTGTTAGTGCTAGAATAATGTCACCTCCTGTCAGCTGTAGGCTTGGGATCCTGTTGGAACCTACACCCAAGAACAGCTGGTGAAGACTCTGCTCAGCCCCCAGTCAGTCCTCAAGGGCTGCCGCCCCTCCCCCTTTGTCCCAATTTAGCTGGCATGTTAAGCAAGAAATCCTATCCCCAGGCTAGAGGTTGTCTTGTACCTTAATTCCTCCTCTCACCACATCTTGCTTCTGATTCTTTACCTTCCTTACAGAGAGTTGATCATTTCTCTGTGCTCTGTACAGTGCTTCACAAGCAGCAAACACTCTGCTTATCGAATTGTTAGTTGCTCACCTGTCTCTCTGCTCTGTCACTTTTAACTCATTGAGGACAAGGGCTGGGGTTTACTTCTTTTTTGTGTTTGGCAGTCACAGCACAATAGATATTCAATACAGAGACATCAAATGAAATGACCATCATTTTTTGGCCACTGAACTAATGTCTTTGTTAAGAATGGAGGAAAGAATAAAAGTTGAAGGAAAGAATGAAGATGTGATTGCAAAAGACCTAGTCCTCAGTTGGAGTATCTTTAGGTTAATCCCTATATCTCAGGAATTCTCAAACTTGCATGACTCATGATTACCTGGAGTAGAAGGCTGTTGAAACACAGATTATTGGCCCTGACCCCAGAGTTTCTGGTTCAGCAGTTCTGGCACAGGGTCTAGGAATTTGCATTTCTAACCCATTTAGGGTAATTGTGCTGGTATGGGTAGCACACTTTGAGGGCCACTGGTGTTCAAAGATGACAAATACCTATGATTGGCTGTAAGAGCTAGGAGGACTAAGAAGACAAGAGTTTCAGGGGTGAGTGTGACCCTGGGGTAGCCCATAGGTATCAGGCCCTATCCCTTGCTGAACTCAAATATAACCTCCCCTACAGTGTCTAGGTGATAAGAGAGAAAAATGAAGATGGAGTAGGGTCTAGAGATAATGAAACAGAGCTGATGTGCTGACATAGTGAATCACAGATGTGTGGAAGGAGGACGGGGTGGAACAGGCACGGGAAGGCAGAGTTGAATAAATGACAGCAAGATGAATAAAAGATTAGAAGAAATGGGAACTTTGGCAAAGTAAAAATTTTATTTGACTCAAAGAGTATAAACGGGTGGACTGGCAGAGTGAGAAAAAAGAAGTCACAAATAAACCCAGGGGTCCTGGAAGAAGGCAAGAGAAAGATGATCCTAGAGGAGAAAGATGGGAAAAACCAAATCCCAACCCATTTCCCAGGCTGTGTGCCTGATAAGCCTCAGAAACTCTGCTTGGAGGAATTTAGGAACAGGGATGCATTTTTAATTCTCTCCTTTAGAATCCTGCACTTAGGACAGAATTATTCAGGCTCATTTTCACTCCCTCCACCCGCCCCCCTTACCCAATTCTGAGCTTGCATCAGTATTTCTAAGGAGCAAATCTAAGCTCCATCTTAGCTCTTCTTTCTCAAATTCTTTGCTCTTCTGAATATGCCAAGAGGTTGCCCCAAACCTCAAGCTAAGATATGTATTTGGAACTCACTCTGGCCACTTCACCATCAAAGAAAACTGGTTTGTGGATACCCTGACCATGCCTGCAGATTGCTGAGAAACAACCCACAAAGACAGCAAGTAGCAGGTTAGGACCGGGGCAAGCCTGCATCTCGGACAAGTATGCAATGTCATGGAGTTAATGGAGTAAAGTCAGTCTGAACCAGAGTGGCTGGAGGTTATAGGCTGTGGGGCTGGAGGTGTAACTCCCAGCCAGGAGGCCTTGCTGGGTAGGTGTATCCGCAGTAGGTAAACGTCCTGGCCCCTGAAACACCTTACATGATATGCTGCTTTGCAGCCCGGGAAGGGGCTTCATTCCCCCCTCTGTCAGAGCTATGGTCACCACCGCCAACTGTGTCCCTCTCTCCTACACACTGCGAGGGAGTCTACAGGGAAGCATGGAGCTCGCCACCAAAGAGGCGAGGAGAAGCCCACGCGGCTCCAGAACAAGCCCCCAGCGAGCTGTGGAGAAAGGACGAGCCAGGCGCTCGCAGACTCCCAGCAGAGCCGGCCAAGTGCGGCCCCAGCATCCAACAGCGCGCTAGAGGAGCCTCAGCGATGCCGACAGCCGGCGCTGTCATGCACTCTCCGAGTCCATCCGACCCCGATCCATCAACGGGTCTGTCAGCCCCAACTCTTCTAGACTCTTCTCTCGGCTCCAGAAAGGCCCGCGTGCCCCAAGCCTCGACCTCCACCGCCCTCACACTGGTACCTGGGTGGCTGCCACACAGTGTATCCTGTCCCCAGCAACCGGCGGAAGGGAGGGCCAGGAGCCGCATCCTACCACCCTGGATCCCCGGGACCCCGACCCCGACCCCGCAGCCCGCACTCGGTTGCACAAAGCGCGCCGCCCCGCTGGCCGGGACAAAGCGGGCCAGGGCGCCCTCACCTACCTGGGTGGCAGGCGGGAGCACCGCAGGCGGGGGCGCACCGGTCGTTACCGCTCCCGCAGCCCAGCCGCTGGCAGTGGTGGCGGGCGGCGTCGCCGGGTGGCGGCCGGCCGTGGGTCGCACGGTGGGCGGCGGGCGGGCGCTGTCACGGGGTGCGAGCCGCGTGGGGGGGCGCGCGGGGCCGGCGGTAGCGGGGCGCGTGGCGGAGGCGCGCGGGCGCGAGCGGCGGGACTGCGGCGCCACGGAAGGAGGACAATAGCCTACCCCTGCCGCAGGCCGCCGGCTCCCGCGGGAGGCCCGGGACCATCTGGAGTCCGCGGCCCCGCGGGGCTCGGGGCGGGGCCCGAGTCACCCCCTCCCCGTCCGGCGCCATGGCAACCGCGGCCCCTCTCGGTCCTCCCCGCGGTTCTCCGGGCCGGGTCGCTGACCTTCCCCGGAGTAAACGCGGCGGCGGCTCCGCAGCCGGCTCCCGACCCCCACCGCAGTCTGTGTGGGTGTCCTCCCTAACCTGCGCTTTCCGGTCCTTGCTGCCCCCCGCGTCACCCCTCGGCCACTTGGCTACCCTCTACAGCTTACCGGCCTAGGTCTCTGCATCCTATATCGCTTTGGTTCCAAATCCATATTCCCTAGTTGTTCAATCCTCCTTTTCAATGAATGACACTCACCGCCGGGGTGGTTTCCCGAGATTCGGCCTCTGTTTTCCTTGTCAGATTTTCTTCTTCGGGCACCTCCAGTCCATCTCTCTTAAGCATTTCTCTCTGCCTTGACTCCCCTCTCTCTTCCTCCTTCAGTCAGGTAGCCTGGCCGGCTGTCCAAAAGCATCTCCATGGTGCTCCTGGAGATTCGCCTTCTCACAAATCAGATTCTCTTAACAGTCATCACGGCAGCTCCTGAGCTCCTCTCATTTATCAACCAGGAGAATTCTGGCCTAGTCACTGTCTTAAGGGGGATGGGGGTGGGGGTGGACATTTCTAGGCCCGGCAGAGGCTGAGTTTCTTCCTGATTTATTAGGGTCTGAGTGGTCTAAGATCTAAGGTCATTAACCAAGGTGAACTGCTATCTGCTTAGGAGAGGAAAGAATATAAATGCCCAAATGATAAATGCACAGGGTGGGTGCTAGTGGTGGGTGCTAAGAAGTGCATGTCATGTGACACTCCCACCCCCACGACATCTCTGAAGTAGGTACTGTTCTTCCAGGCTAGAAAACTAAACTAAGCTCAGAGATGAACTGGTAATTAACAGGGTGGGTTTTGTACAGAGCCAGTAGGTTGTATCCCACCCCTGAAGAGGTGGGCCCATTTCTACCTGGGAAATGCCTGAAATAACTAAGTAAGGGAAACTCAAAGCGTGGCCTTTAGTGAATTACTGGGTTCAGGGTTTTGTGTTTTTGTGTTTGTTTTGTCTTGAAAAGGGGGAATTCCTCTATGTTCCCAGGCTGGCCTCAAACTGCCCCATTCTCTTGAGTAGATGAGATTACAGGTGCTCACAACTACACCAACTGGGTTTAAGGATTTATAGTGGCTTTATGAATGATGGATTTTAGGACTTTGCTCCTTTCTGAAAAGGTATGCATACTGTTACAAGTAAAAGCAATTGGACTACCTTCCAGATATGATTTTGGCAAAGTGAAAGTTGTATTAAATGTACTTGAAATATTTTCAAGGTTCAACTAAATCCTGCTACCACCCTTAACCAGGTGCATCATTTTATCTAGTTAGCCTTAGTCTTCCTAGTTTATAAAATGGGTTGGAAGAGGAATTGTATTAAAAAACTACCCTAGGGCCAGGGATTTAGCTCAGTGGTTCCGCTGCTTGCCTCAAAAGTGCAATGACACGAGTTCGATCCCCAGTACCAAAAGCAAAATAAAACAAAACTACTGTAAAGTTCTTCCCTAGCTCTGATATTTGTGATTCTATCACTAAACTAGAACTCAGTTTTCTGGGGTACACCTCACCATTAGATGTAATTCAGGCTATTTATGATTTTTTTTTTTAACAATCACTCATTCCTTCAGGCAGAGAACTAAAAGAACCAATGGCATATGCTACAACTGCCCTCAGAGGTAAGAGTGAATATGTGTTGAAATTTTTGGGAAGAAGGAAGCCACGGTGTGAATAATGATCATCAAGGTGACTTGATTAGGGACATAAAGTTGATAGGGTGACAATCAGTTGACCTGCCAAAGGAAATGGAACTTCCAAACTACTGCTGCTATCAAGGTTTTGGGAACAGAGAGTCTTACCAACAGCCTATTAAACTGTGACCCAGTTAGAAGTCAAGGATAATAGCTCTTATTATTAGAATAATAATAGCTTTGTAGGGTCATTTCCCACTTCCAGTTTTTCATAATCCTTCAAAAAGCCTTGTAAGGTTAGCATTCTAATTTTCATCCTCATTTTATTGATGAACAACCTGGATATCCAATATGAGAGCCAAGATATCCAAGTGAATGTCCAAGTTCATGGGATGAGTTCATTATAGAAACTCCAGGTCTTCTGATTCCTAATATGCTCAGAAAGGGAATACACCAGAATGATTAAAAGCATCGATTTTGGAATCAGACTTTGTGGATTTAAAAACCTGGTTTTGCCACCTATTAGTTGTGTGACCTTGGACAATACCCTTCTTAGGATTCCATTTCTTCACCTGTAAAATGTGGGTATCAAATAAGTTATTGCAAGTAAAATATTAGAACAGCTTCTGGCCCATAGTAAGCACTTAATGAGTGTCAGCCATTAAAAAAATATTACTTTCTCATACTGTTTCCCAATTTGGAAAGAATGCATGCTCAATAAAGGGAACACTGAGATCACTTATCTCTGCTCTGAGACTGGGTTGCTTTGGAAACTTGTTATTTTGCTCTGTAGTGATTCAGTATCATCAATGACGAAGAAAGCATATGCTTCCTTTTTATGTGAGTTGCAAAAGTGAATGGGATGTTGTCCACCAAGTATGCTGAGCTGCTCAGAGAATCCAGATTTACTGTTTAGAGTACCGAGATTCATAGAAAGGTCTTGACTCCTGCCACTAAATCTATGGATGTAGCTGAAGTCTCAGCTCTTGCTTCTGTATCTTGGAAGGGGTGTCCCTCTTTCTATCTGAGACGGATTCTTCTGGGTCCTGTTCTAAGTCTCATCCCCTCCCATACACTCATAACCCTCACTCCTGGTGAGCTTCCTCTGCTGGCTCTTTCCCATCACCATTTAAATATGCACAAGTATGTGGTAGCTTCAAAAATAAGAAACCCTGATGCCTTGCAGTCTTCTTGAGTCATTTGCAGTCACGCCCTCTACTTATCTGTTCAGTTATTCAGACTATATGGGTTATTAGGTGTCAAGCATTGAACTAGTATCTGGGGATATAAGGATGAGTACAATGGACACTGCCTCTCTCCTCTTTGATTTTTTGTTTTGGTACCAGGGATTGAACTCGGGACCTTGTGCTTGCGAGGCAAGCGACGAAACCACTGAGGTAAATCCCCAGCCCACCTCTCTCCTCTTGAAGGATGCTCTGGCAGAGGTCACAGACATTAATAAAATAACCTTCTTAGCTATATAATCACAAAGTACAGTATGTGTGTTCTGAATGAAAAGTTCAAGGTGCTATGAGATAATTTAATAATCATAACTGGTTAGGGAGTGAGGGGCTAATAGACTTCCCTCAGATCAATTGAAATGAGATCTGAAATATAAGAAGCATTAGCCAGAGAATGAGGATAAATAATAGCAGTTACTAACAACATTAATTGGGGACTATATTTCTAGTCCTTTACATTTATCATTTTATTTAATTCTTACAACAACCTAGGAAGTATTAAGCCTGTTTCACAGATTAGGAAATAGAGACAGAGACTACATACCACCCAATGTCATTAAACCTGGGAGGGGTAGATTAGATGTTTTTGTGTGTATGTGCACTAAGTATTGAACCCAGGTACTCATGCATACTTGGCAAGTGCTGTATCACTGAGGCACATACCCAGCCCATAAAGTTAGAATTTTAACCCAATATGACACTTGAGCTCACATTCTTAGCCCTAGACAGAGTGTTTGGGTACCTGGCCTGATGCTGAAGGAAGCATGGCACATGTAGGAAATGGAGAAAGGGCCCATGTAGAGGGAAAACAAAAGGCAAGAAAGAATATGCAGGGAATTGCAGCTGGGATGGCAGGCAAGGGCTAGATTGTGCAGCCCTTTCTATACCATTTAAACAAGTTTTATTTTCACCCGAGGAGACCATTGAAAGGTTGAAACAAAGGAATGAAATGGTCAGTTTTCTGTTTTGAAAAGATGACTACAGCTGCCTGTGAGGACTTGATGGAAGAGCTATACAGATGAAAGCAAGAAACCAATTAGAAGGCTACCACTGCAGTTGAGGTGAGAGAGAAGATGATAGCTGGAACTTAGGTAGTGGCAATGGAGATAGAAGTGCATAGGAAGGAAAAATTAACAAGATGTGGCATAGGTTAGATATAGGAGTGGTGGTGAGAGTTTGTCAAGGGTGGATTGTGCAACTGGAAGAATGGAGGTGCCATTCATTTAGAGGAAGAATGCTGGAGGATTGGGTGAGGAGACCGTTGGTTTTGGAGCCTGAGTTTGAGGTATCTTTGAACCAATCAAGTGGAGATATTGAGTGGTTAAGTGCATATAGGTATGGAGTTCAAAGTGGGAGGGTCTTGACACCAGTGGAGAGACAAGTGATAATTGAAGGGGATATATGAGCACTGATGCAATTAATTTCATCCAACACAATATATATTATATTCCTCTAAAGCTGCTTTCAACAAGCTTGTCAATAATCCTATTGATAAATCCAGTTGTTATTTCTGATTGCTATCTTACTGTTGTTCTTGGCAGCAATCGGCTCCGATTATGCCCTGCTTCTGGAAATTCTCTTCTTTTGGTTTAGGGTTACCACACTCTCTTGGTTTTCCTTCAACTCCTGTGGTTCATACTCTGTTTCTTTTGTGGGTTCCTTTTCTGGTTGTCACTTAATTTTGTTGTTTTTGATGTTGGTGGTGGTTAGTGTTCTGTTTAGGCCTCTTCTTATTCTATGCCACTTGGCCATTTTATCCACTGGGCAGCTTGAATGCCCCCTGCTCCCAGTATTGGGGATCAAACTCAGGACCTTACGCTTCACAGGGAAACGTGGTGCCACTGAGCTACATCCCTGGCCCTTGAATGGCCTCCTTTTTTTTTTTGTACTGGGGATTGAACTCATGACCTTTCGGTTGTGAGGCAGGCATGGTGCCACTGAGCTAAATCCCTGGCCCCCTTGAATGGCCTCTTTACATCAGTCTGACAGATTATTCTTCTGCTGAAAACCCTTCAGTGGCTGGCTGCCCATTGACCTTAGGATAAGTCCAAAGTTCTTAACAAAGTTTACACATCTTACACCCTGCATACCTCTCTTGTCTCATCTCACTGCTCCTCCTTTGGTACTCTGTGTCATAGCCAGAAGGACCTTTTTTGAGTTCTCTCAGTTGTGGATTTCTGGACATGCTATTCCTTCTGGCTAGAATTACTCTTCCTCATCCATTCACCCAGTGGTTCCTCATCCTTTAGGTCTCAATTTAAATGTCCTTTCCTTTGGAAAGTCTTCCCTGGGCTCCAAGTCTGGGGCTAGGCTTTCTGACAGCACTCCATACCAGATCATCACTGCCCACTGGTTGTAGTCCCTTTTGGACTGAACTCCATGAGGGCAAACATATTTATTTCAGAGTTGTAGCTCCAGCAGAGCAGCAAAACACGATATCAACTAATGAATGATAGAAAAGACACTGAGAGGGAAAATGATTTTTTGTTGTAAATAGATGAAATCAAATGTTTTCATGTCCAACTATGTGTTTCCCATTTCTTTTACCCCTAATCTATTTCCCATCACTTAAACAGCAACAAGTATTTTGTAGATGGACTTCCCTCTGCAATAGGGATGCTATACAGAAATCAGAATTAAATTCTTGGCTTTTGAACTGTTAAAGAGACCATTAAAATCTGTATCAGAAGGCTGGGGTGTAGCTTAGCTCAGAGGGAGAGCAGGTGCTTAGCAAGCAAGAGTTCAACTACAGTACATACAGTACATACAAATCTATAGCAGGGACAATGTTCTTGCAAGGTCCTGATTTAAAATTGCAAGATTCAGGTTCCTGAAAGCGATTTTTCTCCCCAGAACCTTCCCTTTAAATATCAAGAGAAAGAACCTGCTAAACCTAGAGCTCAGAGTTTATCCCATCATCTGATGAATTGGGAAGAATATGTGAGTTTCCCTTCTGCATAGAAAATACAATCCTTTCTGATCTTGGAGCTGAACTGAAAGGATGGGGAGAGGCGAATAAGAGTGATTAGATGCACCTGTGGGGCTCTCTGTCCCACCACCAAGTAGTAGTAAACAGAAGAGGCTTCTGTCTATTCCTGGAACTCTGAGAAGACACCATCTTCAGAGTATCCCATGCTACCAAAGGGCAGCTGTCAGAGAATAGAAATGGCATGGTCACTGTGTGGTAAAGCAGGTCTGAACCAGTCTCCACCCACCCCACCTGGCTTTCTTATCCCTTAAGTCCCAGTCTCTTTGGCGCTTTAACATTTGGAGGAAATACGAAAAGTTCCTAGGTGCCCACACCCTGAGAAGAGTGTAAGAGAGCTGAGGACTGAAAGCCAGGATGCCTGTGAAAATTGGTGTGGAGTAGGGGGTGAGAACTTCTTAGTAGAGACTGAAGGTGGATGGCCTAGGCCAAGGCTCACATGAAGGCTCAACAGTACTAAAAGGAGCAGAGGCAAAAGCTTGAAACCAGGTCTGTGATTTGTCTACACCAATAGCCTAGGGACTCTGGGCTCAGTGCTGCAACTGTAATGACCATAGGGCCCAATGGCCAAGATCAAGTAAAGAAAGCTACACTTTGTCCACTCAAGCAAGAGAGACTTGGCTTTGGTGCCCCTTCCCTGATATTATCGTGATACATAAACCCCCAACTAGAACACCACAAGGAAAAAGGGATTAGGAAGAGAATCCTAAGAGACTGAGTTTTAAATGTGCAGTGAATGAGCTGTCTTGAATTGGTGAGGCTTATTTTTTTTTTGCCACCAGTAGAAATGGGGGATGAGAAAAAAAGAAAATTATATTTTTCCTCACTTGTGTCTATGATTTAAAATTGCAAACAAGCTTGCTGTAAAGGTTGGAAAGGTGGGCTTACAAGGGGAGCTAAGGATCCTAGCCTGATTTTCTATGGCTAGTGTAGACCAGGATTCTGGCTTGGTCCTGGCCGCCTTGGGACATGATTTGCAAAGGATGAATATGTATTTAAAAGCAAAATTCTGCAGATGAGACTGCAGATAGAGTCTTATATCAAATGGGGGATTTTTTTGGCTTAAATTCTTTTATTGGCACATTTTAGGTATACAATACATTTACATTTACCATTGGGTGCTTGTACCTGTACATGATGTATCTTGGTTCTTATTTTTTCCCCATTACCTGTGCGCCCTTCACCCCCTCCA
>NW_004624767.1:19646903-19684820 GCF_000247695.1 Heterocephalus glaber | reverse complement strand
AATTCTTTTACATTTACTTAGACATGTCCTATGAGCTAGCATGTGATCTATTTTGGAGAATGACCTGTGTGCAGCCGAAAAGAATATGTATTCTGATTTTGTGGGGTGGAACACTCTATAAACATCTATTAAGTCTATCAAATGGGGCAATTTGATGGATAGCATGTAGGATAGAAGAGAGCCCTGCCTTGATCTTCCTTATACAGTATAGAAAAGTCTGGGGTCGTAGGAGCCCCAAGGGCTGTGTTGACCTGAGCAATTTTATGAGTGCATGGTACTGTTGACAAAATTCTGGAAATTGGAACTGATTTGAGGACATAGAAATATTACATCCATTTATCTTCGTACAGTTTGAATTCAAAACAACACTTGGACCATCCTTCCCAAACTATTTTTAACTTGTAAACCTAAATGCCATTAAAAACTGGGCCCATGAGCGATTCTGACCCATCTAGGAGCAGGCTGGGATCAAGCATGATTTTTAAATTTTGATTTTACAGTCAATAATAAACCAGTTTTTTCTTCTGAGAAGCTCATGCCACTAAACCCTGCAAATTCGAAGACCCTTTGGAAAAGTATCTGCCTCACAACCATATACCTGAAATAAATTTTGGCAGCATGTGCTTAATCCTAATAGTTGATGGGAAGTATATGGGGTTCCTTGATCAAGTTGCACTAGAATCGTAAACTATGCTAGGAAACCTATCCACCATGCTGGAACACAGAAACAATAGGTTTTGCATACAACTTTGCAGCTGCAAACATTTTAGGTCAGTTTCTCTATCTCAACCTAATTTGCTCACATTGTGCTACACAGCTAATAGCTAGTCATTTCAACTGTTACTGGCATCTAAAACTTCCTGGAACTCTGACCTTCTTTGAACTCTGGCCCATCACTATCTAATTGTGTGACCTTGAACAAGGTATTTAAATTCCCTAAGCCTAAGTCTCTACATCTGTGAATAATTAGGGGATAATTTTACAGAAGGAAGTTGTGGTGAGAGATTAAATAGTACATGTCAGGTGCATGGGACCAGGTGCCAGGTAAGGGCTCAATAAATGTTAGCTAATGCTATCATTATTATTTTACATGTCTTGTATGCAAGTAAATTTTGCCTTAACTAAAACATAATGAATGAAAATCTGGATTTGTGTGAAAGGTTAATGGAGAGATTATTTGCATTGCAAAAGGATACTGTAGTTTATGAAAGAATTGATAACAGGATTTCTTTAAACAGTCAACTTCCCAGTATATCTGAAATGATTTGATTCACACAAATCTTGGTTTATACAATGTTTTGGGAATACAGCTAGTGTAGCAAGTGTAGGACAGCTGTAATACAATCATTCAGGCCAGGTCTGAACCACTGTGACAAGCTAACAATAACAATCCTGAGTATTCCCCATGTTCCTTTATAAAGGGATTACATGGGTTCTCTGTGTTTCAAAGGGCATATCTGGGACCAATGGGTTGAAGAACAGTGCTGTGAGACAGGGAGAGATTATTTTAGTTGCATATAATGAACAAATCTACCAAACCACTATTGCCTAAAACTGGAATGGCAAATTCTTCCTAGGTGGCAGATTTTCTAACTCAAGATATTAAAGTCAAAGCTAGATATCAAATTATTAGGACTGCTGGCATGATGGTTGCACGAAATAGGAAAGTGAAGTAGGTCAATGTTTCCCAATACTAAATACAATAAATATACTATGCAAACTGGATCCACTGTTTACATTAGCTACAAGGGAGGAGGTTGAGAAAGGCTATTCAGGAAGAGGGATGGGATGAAGAAAATGAAGTGGAACAAATGCTGACTCTCTGGCTGGGAAATACTGGATTAAATGACCTCTAAGATTTCTTCTAATTTAAAGATTCTAAAACTCTCAAATTGTTTCATAGATTATATTTTAACTATATTCCTGGGAGAATTTTCCTATTTTAGTTGTGGAAACTAGAACATAACCTCTAAAGTAAGTGGTAAAATGGGAAAAGAATTCAGATATCCTTTTAGATGTTTGATCTCACTGCTTCTTTTCAACTGGTGAAAAGGTAAGTTGGGGAAATGGAAGATGGAAATGGCCTTAAAGCTGAAGCAGATGAAAATCAAGTCAACTTTAGAGAACAGTAAAAAATCAGCTTAACTATGGTTCTAGATTATTTTTTCCCACCAGTACTGAGGATTGAACCCAGGGCATTCACACTGAGATATATCTCTAGTTTTGTTTGTTTTTTTAACTTTTTATTTTGAGATAGGGTCTCATTAAGTTACTAAGTTGCTTAGGCCGGGCTTGAATTTGCAGTCCTCCTGCCTTAGCCTCCTAGATTCTGGGGTTACAGGTATACACCATGGCACCCAGAAAGATTCAACTTTAAACACTTTAAAGACTGTACAGCAGCATTCCTGATAAAGCATACTGTGGAGTACTCTTATTATCTAAAGAGGGACCCAAGATAACATGTGGAGCCAATATCTTCTTTAATGTGGCTCCTAGAAGAAGAATCTTTACCCTAATTAGTCTAGTTGTTGTTCAAGTAAAGTTGATCATCTGGGCTTTGGATCTATAGATTTATTTGGCCATATGTGACCAGATTACACTGCTGTTTCTTTCCCTAAGGTTTCTAAGCCACAAAGCATATTTCCCTGCCAGTGGATATCAGCTGGCAGGATAATTCCAGCCCTACTTAGAAGGTGAAAACCCAATTACAGAGGGCAGAATCACTTTGTGATACAGATTTTACTGGTTTGCTAGGCAAAAAAGAATTGGACATGAACTGGAAAGGAGCAAAACCTCCTGGCTAGCCTAGCACCTGCTATGGTAGATGAGAAATCAGAGACTGTGGCAGGTGACTCAGCCCCCCCAAAACAGGAAGTATCCAGGATCACAGTCAGTTATTCTAAGAAGAGGAGGAAGAAAGTACAAGGAATGGGGGTGAAGAAGAAAATACTGTACTTATGAAAACTTTGGTGTTGTCCTAGGGAAAAGAATCTTTCCTTGGTCTACAAGTCTTAGAGGAAGAACAAGTGCGGTAGTCCATGAATTGGCACAAAAGTCAAAACTATTGTTTCTAGTGCCCCCCCCCACCTCACATTCCTCTGAGAACATCTCTGTCTGACCCCAGATAGGAAAGCAGTGGTGAAGCTGCCCCAGATTCTGTGCTCCGAGTGGAGAAAGCCTCAAGAAGGTGAAAGAATGAGCTAATCTGAGCTCCATGTCCCCATTTCCAAGGATGTGATTAGTGGAGAGGCACCTGGGACCCGCTCCATTTCAGGAAACCCGGTTACGGGAACTGGTGGGGGACAGACTTTGCTCGGGACCCGAGAGAAGCAGTTAACCCTTTCTTATTGTCTGATTGGGATCCTATTATATACATGGGAAACAGCTTATTTTAATAGTTACTTGATTCTTTCCCAGGGGAGAAACTCCTCAAATGGACTTATTTTACATTGGCCTGATAAGGGGGACCTCAGGGATATTTTTCACCTAAGATCCTAGGGTCACGTCTTTAGGGCATTTAAATGCTCTGAAGGAGTCTGAGAATAAGGTATGACCTAAGAAACATCTAGGAATGATATACACAGAGCAAAAGCAAAAGATAGTTCAACAGTTCCTAAAATGTCACTGTTTCTTTGGTAGTATTGCCTATGATATTCTGGTTCTGGTCAAACCCTTTGTTCGTGTTAGAAACAATCTGGGAATCTTGAGGTGGGTCTTTTCTGGCTAGGCAGGGAATTTCTTTTCAAAATAAACAAAATATCCAAAATGGACATGTAACACTAATCTACTTCCTGAGGTGGTGGGAGGAATGGGAACAGAATCAATATGTACCCAATCTAAGAACTGGGGAGAACTGGCCCCCTGAAGTCACTGCTAATGAAACTGTAGAGGCCAAGGCTGAAAATATTCAGAGCCATAGCCAAAGGCTCCTTGGTTGAGCTGGTTGACCAAAATGACCTTAACCTTGGGCAGGTAATTTAATTTCTTTGGGCCTCATATTTCTTCATCTAATGAAGATAACTGATCTCGACTCTCTCTTCTGACTATAACACTCCATTGGTTTTAATAATTTGGAGTCCAAGCCAGGTGTAGTGGCACATACCTATAATCCTAGTACTTGGGAGGGTGAGGTAGGAGGATGGCAAATTAGAACTCAGTCTGTAGAACTCAGTCTGGGAAACTTAGTAAGACTTTGTCTCAAAATTAAAATAATAAATAAATAAAGCTCAGCATGAGGGTCTAGGTTCAATCCCCAGTAAATTTTTTTTTTGCAGTCCAATAGCATATTAGTCACTAGCCCCCCCAAATAAAAAGAGACTGGGGGCATATTGATGGATGAGAGGACTGGGAGCTATGGCTCACTGAAGTCTTAGTTTGTGGGAAATGAGGGTGTCTACTTTCACTGGCTCCTCAGTTTTTGCACAGAGGAGTTGGTGTCCCATGGTAACATCAGTTGTTCATACTACAGAACTCCCAAGCAGCTAGCCAGGTCACATCCAGGTGATTGGAGATGCAAAAGTAGCAGCTGTAGGGAGGTGGAAAGAGGGGTTAAGAGATTTTTATTTCAAATTCTGGCTCTAACATTTACAAATGGATTGTCATACAACCTCTTCTTGGAACTTTATTTTAATCATCGTGATGCAGACACCTCTCTTACAGGGGAGGATTATGGAAGATAAAGAACAACTGAAACATGGGGTCAATGCTCACCAAATGTCAAGCCCAACTAGGCATGGTTGTGCATATCTGTAATCTCAGCACTCTGTGAGGCTGAGGTAGAAGGATTGTGAGTTTGAGCCTAGCCTGGGGAAATTAGTGAAGCCCTCTCTCAAAATAATAATTAAATCAAAATAATAATTAAAAAAGGGCTAGGGGAAAAAGTCAAGCCGACATCAAACTGTGTCTGACTAAAATGGTAGTGCTATGGAAGTCTTGATGGTGGGTCCTCATATTGAAGGCTTACTTCACTTCTGCCTATATCCAGTTGGAAGGGCACTGCGTCCCTGCCACCCTTAGTTAGGCCTCCCCTGCCTCTTGGATGGTTTTGGATGGTTCCTTGTACTTCTATCCAGAAGGCTCATTTCAAAGGCAAGGACAAGGGGCCAGAAAGACCAGCTCACCTAAGGTGCTTTGCCCTTGGCAACTGTTTCTCCACCCTTTATTCCCAGTGCCATTCTCAAGGTGGAGTATATCTGCTGAGGTGACACTTTCAATGGTAACTATTTCAGAGTCATCCTTGGTACCCTGGTTTGTCACCTATCAAATAGTGCAAATAGTTATTTTACAAGATAGTTGTCAGACTGAAACACTTCAGGTGGAGAGCCATCAAGGTCATTCAATGACTCTCCATTTGGCAACTCCTCTTCCCAAAGGGGACGACATAGTGAAAGAAAGAAGAGAGTGAAAGGGAGAGGAAAACTCAAGTGATTCCCCACATACCAGCTTTCTTATCAAATCAGATGGTTATGATGAATTTTTCAGCAATAAAAGCCATCTTTCTCTAATGGGTCCCATCGTGAGAACACCTGCAATGGGGAGGTGGGGCAACAGCACTGAGCACAGACTGGAGAAGGGTATGATTCAGGTGTCCAAAGACATGTTCTTTGTAGTAGCACCAAGACTGTGGAGTGGGCAGGCACTCTGCCAACTCTGCAGCCTGTTCTGTCCAATCCTGGCTTCTTGGAGCTAGAGTGGAAGAATTTTCCCTGGAGGGAAAACAGCCGACACCCCGTCCCACCCTCCTCCTTGGGCAACTCTGCCAGGAAGGAATCTCTCTCACCAGCATTTTCTCAACAAACAAGCTACCAGATTACAGGCAGTTATGGGCTTAACCCCTCTTGGGACCCGCTGGAGTCCAGCAACTGGAGTCCAGCAACTGGAGTCCGTAGGACTCCTTCCTTCCAACTGGAAACCCCCAGGGCTGCTTCTGCCTGCACGTTTAGCACTCAATATCGAGAAAGGGCCTGGTGGGTGGGGAAGCTTCCCAGTCTCTTCCGAGGAGGGCGCATGTTCGGGGAGAGCCTTGGGATAGGTTAGATAAAAACTGGGGCGTCCAGTTTTTAAATTTCAGATGAACGAATATGTTCTTAGTATCTGTCCCAAACATTGCATGTGACATACATATACGGAAAAAAGTCGTTTATCTGAAATCCAGTTTCAACTGGCCGCCTGTATTTGTTCCATTTGCTAGGTAGATGTGGGAACTGGAAGCCGGCCTGGGGCACTCGTGCAGCCCACCTAAAAGGGGAGGCCATCTGGGGGTCACCACACCCTGCACTAGAAACTTCTCCTAGCTGAGGGAAAAGCCCAGAAAGCGCCCACGACAGTCAAAGCGATTTAAAAGGATTGAAGAATGCGTCTTGGCGCGACCGTGGGAAAGTCGTTGGGAGGAGTCGCAGCCTGGCATGTTTCCAGCTCGTCTCCAACACCGGCCGCCGCTGGCCAACTCTGCAGTCCGCACGGCCTGCCCACCCACCCACCAGACTATTAGCAGAGCAGGGAGGTTCCGGGAACCAACTCCAAGCCAACCGGCGGGGGCGGTGTCAAGTGCGCAGGCGCAGCACGCAGTGGGCGGGGCAAAACCGCGGGCGGGCGGGAAGATTCGAGTTCGCGCATCCGGGCGTGGGGGCAAAGCCCGTTCGGAGGAGGAGCTGGCGGGCCCCTGCGGGTGTTTCAGGAGACCCTCGCTGCGGTTCCTCTAGCTGAATGGAGCGGACGGCCTTAGCTGTCTGCGAGGTGATGCGGGCAGTAGAAGGAAGGCAGAGAAAGACAGTTTCTGAGGACGCAGGCTTTGTTGGGGAGACCGCAGAGTTTGTGCGTAGGGGTCAGGCATTACCTGACGTGCAGAAGGAAGTTTCGGGGGAGGCCAGGAGTGGGTGAAAATCAGCCTTCCTCTTAGGGTCTGTGAGGAGTGTCTGAGAGCCGGGCCGAGGCAGCGCTGGGCAGCTTGCGGCCGTCCCCTGTGAGGAACAGCTCAGGTTGGGGACATCATCCCCCCTAGAGGGGACAGAGCAAAGAGGAATCAGTGCAGAGGGGACGCGGGTCAGCCAAAGTATGGTGTAGGTCCCTGGTCCACAAGCAGCTGGACCGTTAGGGTGAGGTTCGGAGGCTGCACACACTCTGAGTGTTCAGGGGTCTGAGATCTGTTCTCCCCCTTGAAAATGGCGTTGTATACCTGGCTGTGTCACTCCATTGCAACCTCGGGCAGCCGTTACCTAATGGGATGTTTAGCAACTGCCCTTGTAAGGGAGACTGGGCAGGTGAAATAGACTCACAGGGCCTGAGGTCACCTTACAGTGTTTCCAGTCCTTCTTTCTTTGTTACCATCAAAGAAAGTTGGAGGGTTCGATTTTACAGACGACAGAATCTAGGATAGAACACAAGGCCCTGATTCACAGGCCAGTGTTCTTTTCTCTTAACTGCTCTCATTATGGATAAAATACACTATGGGAAAATCTGAACAGAGGGAGCACAGGAAGTCAGAGGATGCACAAAGAAAATAGACTGTCTTGATAAAGACTAGTACAAATTAGGATCTTAGTTCCCAAGTTCTCTTACTCAGATCTTTCTGCCTTTAAAAAAGGTAATAATTCTTGTAAAAAAAATAATTCTTGTGTCTTAGTGTGGTGGAAGTGAGAGTCTACTTTCATGAATAATGAAATTATATGTATTTTGTGTCATCAAGATTGAATGTTTTAGTTGGGTATCTTTTGTTGTTGTTAGTCACTCTGCAGAGCTCCTTTTTCTTTTCTTTTTTCACATCCAAAGGTTTAATTACTTGAGAAAAATACAAAGTGATATTATCACGAGTGGAGAGAGAACTCTGGTTAGTGAAGTTTAAAGCTTATACACTTTTTTTTTTTGAGATAGGGTCTCGCTATGTAGTTCAGGCTGGCCTTGAACTCACTGTGTAGTCTAGGCTGGGTTCTAACTCCTGGCAATCCTCCTGCCTCAGCCTCCCAAGTGCTTGAATTACAGGAGTGGGCCACTATACCCAACTACGCTTATACACTTAAAAAGTTGTCAAATACTGTAAACATCATAAAATGCAGAAATAAAATCACAGTATTTTGATTAATAAACCAAGAATTCCTCTAGAAAACATTTTTCCCTATTTATCATTTACTTTGCTCTTTATTTATATTTGGGTTTCTCATATAAGAGAAACCGTGTGATATTTAAGCTATGTGCCTGATTAATTTAACATTATGGTCTCAAGGTGAATCCATCTTCCCACAAATGACTTATGCTTATCATTTATGGCAGAGTAGTACCCCATTATGTGTAAATGCCACATTTTCTTTATCCATTCATCTGTTGATGGACATATAGGCAACTTCCAAGCTTTAGCTACTGTAAATTGTGCTGCTGTGGACATGAGTATACATATATTATTGTAATACACTGTCTTTAACTCTTTTGGAAAGATATATAAAAGGGAAATAACTAGGTCAAATGGAATTGCTTAATTTAGTTTTTTTGGGGGGGGTGGTACCAGGAATTGAACTCAGGGCCTCACGCTTGCCTGGCAGGCACTGTACTGCTAAGCTACATCCCTGGCCCCTTGATTTAGGTTTTTTTTTCGGTACCAGGGATGGAACTCAGAATCTTGCGTTTGCAAGGCAGGCATGATGCCACTATCCCTGGCCCTTGATTTAGTTTTTTGAAGAATCTTCCATATTGATTTCCATAGTGTTTGTACTAGTTTACATTTCCACCAAGAATGTAGAAGGCTTTCTTTTTCCCCCTACAGCCTTACCAGCACTTATTATTATTCAGATATCTTGATGTCTTAATCATCTTTAAAATATTGTGTTCAGTCTTTATTGCAGATGGACTTGTTAGAACTTTGCATTTACTACATGCCAAGGATATACTGTGTTAAGGATTTTACACATATTTGCTTACTTTCTATAGTAGCCCTATGTAGTATTGTTTATCCTTATTCTTTCTTTTTTTTTGGTACTGGGGATTGAACTCCGGACCTTCTGCTTTTGAGGCAGACGGTGGCACCACTGAGCTAAATCCCCGGCCCTATCCTTATTCTTTTAAATGGGGAATCTGGGATACAGAGAGATAAAGCAACTTGTCACGTGCTAGAAATTGGCACATTAGGAATTCAAACCCACGCATTTGCTTTCAGCACTTAGTAGTTTGACCCTCAAAAATGTTGATTTAATGAAAGGTAAAGATTATTCATAACCAGATGTCACTCTTATTCAGAGTCTTCACGTTGGCTTTTATTTATTTGAGAAAAGAAAAACAAACTCCCATCTAAGTTTTCCTTGGTTTTTATTTCCAGATTAACTTACCCTCTGACTACTGTACTTGTATTGTCTCTTTCCTGTCTTGCTGGTCATTGAGTTGAATTTCACACTCTCCTTTCTCAGGTCACTCTATTTTTTTTTTTTTTGTATTGGGCATCGAAGTGAAGACCTTGCACTTTTTGAGGCAGGCACAGTGCCACTAAGCTAAATCCCTGGCCCTCTTAGGTCACTCTCAATATACTGTTTAGGCACCACGCTATCCTCTGAACAAATGTAAATCTGACATTTTCTCAAGCAGGAATACAGTATTTTGGGGGGAGAATTTGAGTTGTTAATTTAACTGTATCATACACATTTATTACTGTGATCTTAAAAGATTATTTTCTTTGGATTTTGCTCTTTTCAGATTTTGAAATACTTAATAATTCACTGGAGATGTGAAACAGAAATATCAAAGGGAGCGCTGTTAGAAGGGCAGCTAGTGATTTCCAAAGAAGCATTAAATTCTAAGCACCAGCCAAATGCTCTTCATTGTGTAACAACTAGTAAGTAGAGAAAGAAAAATTATTTTGTTTTTCTTTTGTGGTGAGTTATCATAGTTCACATAAAAATTTCAGTGAGTCCAGGCTGGGGATTTAGTTCAGTGGTTCCACCGCCTGCCCTGCAAGTGCAAGGACCCAAGTTCGATCCCCAGTACTCCCTCCCAAAAATTTCAGTGAGTCATAATCTTTTATCATGTAGTTAAAAATCAAAATGATTATGTAATAAGTATCTGGTGGTAGATTTACAATTGTGCCATATGGGGACGGTGAACAGAATGACTTTTCAAAAGATCTTACTGGCTTTAATTAAGATGTTTAGAAACAATTTCTTTTCTTTCTTTTTTTTTTTTTTTTGAGACAGTCTCTTACTTTGTAGTTCAGGCTGGACTTGAACTCACCATGTACCCCAGGCTGGCTTTGAACTCTAGGTGATTCTTCTGACTCGGCCTCCCGAATGTTGGGATTACATTTGTGCACTACCAAACTGGCCTAACAGTTTTGTTTTTGCTCCTAGTTTTAACCTACTCTTTCATAGCAAAATTACGTTTTTACATACTTTTTCCCCTTCATGTCCAGATGTTTGCAGTTGGAAAAGAGGAGAAATAAAGGAAAAGGAAAATAAATGACATGAATAGGGCATTGTTTGATAACCTGACCTGCAATTAGTTTGAAATTATCTCTTCCACTTGAGTCTTACTCTGTCATCATTTTTATCTGTTCTCATGAGAGGAAAATGATATGTTTAGTGGCTGTGAAACAACTAGTTTTCTTGAACTTGTGAACTTCTAGCTTTTTTGTCTGATAGTGTGTGTATATGTGTGTGTAAGAATTTTTTGTAATGAAGTTGTCTCATCAGCCTAAGAGGAGTCACTTAGAGACCCAGTTGATACTGGATAGCACACTGAACTCTTAAGACATTTGCTTACCTAAACTGGAATGACCCGTCTATTCTTTGTGTATAATATTAAACATCCTCCAGAGTGTGATAGATTGGTTTGCTATTGCTCTGAATGAATCTCGCTGTAACTGGGCATGAGTGAAATGCTTAGTTACATGTGTAGAATGTCATTGGTTTGTATAAGGTTGAATCAGCTTCTGCACTGACTCTAATCTGATAAACTGTGCCAAGGGTAGCAGGTTGATTTCACTTAAAGCACATTTGGATGACAGTATCTTCTGGTGAGAAATCCAACTCTATGTGCATTTTGAGCCTAATGGACTTCTTTATCCCATCTAATATAGAGGGCATTTCTCTTTTCTTTATTGTTTCTGCTCTCTATGTAATTATGTTGATAGTTTTTTTGGGAGGAGCAGGAAAAAAGGTGATTACAATATAAAACATTACAACATAGAAACATCATAGGGAGTGAGACTTTCTAGTTATCTCACTTCTTGAAATGACTTAGCATTCAGTATATTTACAGATTTTTCTCTATATATGTTCAGTTATCAGTTTTTAAAAATGCAAATTGGAGTGTAATTATGGTTTTGTCACATGCTTTTTAGTAAAATGGAGTAACATTTCATGTAGAGAATTTAGAATGTAGAGATCTTCATTCTTTATTTTATATTATATTATTATTATGTTTTTGCAGTACTGTGGATTGAACCCCAAACCCTTGCACTGAGCCACATTCCAGCACTTAAAATTTTTTTTTTACCTTAAGATGGTTTCACTAAGTTGCCCAGGCTGGGCTTCAACTTGCAGTCCTGTCTCAGACTCCCAGGATTACAGGCATGTGCTGCTAGGCCTGACTTGTTCATCATTTTTGACAAAACAAAACACACAAATTTATTTAGTTTTAGGCTTTGTCAAAGTCACATATACACATGGTATGTATGTATGTATGTATGTATGTATGTATGTATGTATTTATTTATTTACAGGGCTTGAACTCAGCACCTTGCACTTGCCAGGCAGGTGCAGTGCTGCTGAGCTTCATCCCTGGCCCATATATATATTTTTTGAGGCAGGGTCTCACTACAGTTCAGGCTGGTTTTGAATTGATTATATAGCCTAGCTGGCCTTAAACTCCCAGGGATCCTCCTGCTTTAGCTTCCCAAGTGCTGGGATTACAGGTATGCACCATCATACCCAGTTTATATACATGTGGTTTTAAAAAGTGAAATAGTAAGGCTTGTTAGAAAATGTACAGTTCCCTTCATGCTCCCACCTTCTCAACTTTTTCCATTCTAGAGGCTTCTGCTTTCAACTCTATTGGCTATTTCTAATCACGCTTATGTTACCATATCTTGATTTTCCTTTTTTAAGGCATTACATATTTCTCGACTTCCCACTATAGAGGATGATAGCTCCCTCTCATATGTCCAACTCCACTGTATATCTTTTCTTTAATATAGTTATAACTTTCCCATCAAAATAAAGATCAGTATTTACTCATTATGACCATAAAATGCTGTTCACTGTTTAACCGTATAAAAATGGTTATTACTTTTGTTTATATTTTCCCTTCAATTAAAAATTTTGTAGTTCATTTTGTTTTTATCAACTACTCAACCCCAGAACTTCCAAGGTTTGTGTAAATCTGCTCCTAATGTATTCCAACACAGTTGATTGTCTTTCAGTTTCATCTTCCTGAAAAACTTTCCCAGAGTTTTTTGACCTGGTGTAATCTTCATTTGATACCTTCTGTATCTGGCTCACAGCTGTGATTTGGGATCTTCCTTTCATGGTTGTCTGTTCATTTTTTAGAGACTGTAAAGCTGATGTTAAAACTGTTAACATCACTGAAGGATGATCTAATTGGGCTTTTCTTTTTTTAATTTTTTTTATTTTAATTTTTTTATTGTTTGGTACTGGGGATCAAACTCGGGTCCTTGGGCTTGCAAGACAGGTGGCATAACCACTGAGCTAAATCCCCGGCCCTCTTTTTTTTTAGTTCGTTAAGTTTATTAGTACATTTTAGGTATACAATATGATGACATTCATCATTGGGAATTTGTACCTGTAATTGAGCTTTTCATTGAGGAACTCTCTTTTCAATATCATTGTCTTTTAGGTCTTTGCTTTTGGCAAGGGTAGAAGCTTAACTGCCTGCATTTTGGGAATGGGAGGATCTAAAAGGGTTGCTGATGTCTTAGGGTTAAGTATTTATGTTCATTCAGTCTGCTTGATTTTAGTGCAACTTTGGTACTTATCCCAGAGGGCCACGCTTCTACCATTTTAAAAGAATAACTTCTCCCTTATCCTGCACCAATGGAGAGCACAGAAGGGCCAGTCCTATAGTACTGAGTGCAGGAGCTTAAATTCATTTTTCAACTAACTCTTATTTTATTTATTTATTTATTGTTTGTTTGTTTTTGTTTTTTTGGTACTGGGCATTGAACTTGGGTCTTTTGCACCTGCGAGGCAGGCTGCAGGTGGCAGAACTACTGAGCTAAATCCCCGACCCTCTCTTTTATTTTAGTTCCCACCTCACCCCTATTTCCAGAGGTTCCTGATACTGTTACTCCTGAGTCTTTGGGGATTTGGTTGTATAATTCAGGTTTTTCTTAGCTTTCCCTGTCCCCTTATAATTCATTTTCTTATATCTCCTAAATGCTTTCATAGTAGTCCTTTTGCTTTTTTTTTTTTTGGTACCCGAGATCAATCTCGGGTCCTTGCACTTGCGCAGCAGGTGTTGAAACCACTGAGCTAAATCCCTGGCCCCCTTTTGCTTTTAAATTCTGTAATTTTATTACAATCATCTTTGTCTCTTTTTCTCTATCTTTGTGGGTTTACATCTTTTAAAAAAATCTCTTTTCTTGCTAGGCATGATGGTGCATACATTTGGGAACCAGAGGCAGAAGGCTTGCCTTGAGTTTGAGGCCAGCCTGGGCTCCATAGGGAATTCAAGGTCAACCTGAACAGTTCTGGGGCCTATATCAAGGTCTAAGTAGAGTTGGTTCCTTCTGAAGACTCCAGGGAGTCTATTTCATGTCTCTTTCTGTGCTCCTCGTGATTGTCAACAATATTTGGTATTTCTTGGCTTGTAGACACTTCACTGCTTAGCTCCTCGTATTTCTCTGTGTCTTTACATGGACTTCTTTTTTTTTTTTTTTTTCAGTACTGGGGATCAAACTCAGGACCTTGTGCCTGTGAGATAGGCACGGAGCCACCGAGGTAGATCCCCAGCCCTTACGTGAACTTCTTAAAAGGACACCAGTCACTGGATTTAGGACCAACCTAATACAATATGAGTTCATCTTAACTTTTACATCTGTTTAGTACTTGAAAATATCTTTTAGGGGTACTTAATTGAACCCACAGCAAACTAGCAGATTTAATATTCTTTTTTTCTTTTTGGTACCGGGGATCGAACTCGGGTTCTTGCGCTTGTGCAGCAGGCAGCGAAACCACTGAGCTAAATCCGCGGCCCTCTTTTTTTCTTTTTAAAGAAATGGAGTCTCATTATGTTGCCCCGGTGAGCATAAACTGATACTTAAGCAATGCTTATGCCTCAGGCTCCTGAATAGGTCTGACTACAGACACATCCCACCATGTCCAGCTCCTAACTAGAACATTTTATATCTGGAAGGATCCATTTATGAAAAGCTGAGAGATGACTGTGTAGTTTTTTTATCAAACAATTTTTGGAAGCTTTAGCAAATATGGTTATTTATTACAATATTTCCCAAAATATGTGCTATAGGACACTTTGAGTTATGAGAAAGGAGTTATAGGGGATTTTAGGGGCGCTACGCCTGCCTGACAAGTGCAAGGTCCTGAATTTGATCTCTGGTACTGGAAAAAAAAACAGAGAAGGGAGTTATATAGTTATCTAAATTTGCAAAGGGCAGGTTGAAATAAAACGTTTTGTTTATTTTTTTAAGCTGGGCATGGTGGTGCACACCTATAATCCCAGTACTCAGAGGCTGAGGGAGGAGGATCACAAGTTCAAGCCAAGCCTGGGAAACTTAGAGACTTAGAAAGATTTAAAAGGGGTTGGGAGAAAAATAGAGAAGTAGAAGAAGAGGAAGAGATTAGAAGCAAGGCTGAAGGGCAAAGGAAGATCACACAAATTATGGGAAACTGGTGAAGAAGACAGGAGGGAAAGAGAAAGGAAGAAATAAGAACAGAACAACAGCAACAACAGAAAAACTAGAAACCATTTTCAAATAATCAAGAAGAAACAACACAAGAACAAAAACCAGAAAAGAGGAAAAAAGAAAAAAGTGCAATTCAAAGCATGTTTCTGCTGTCACTGTAGACAACCTGGGCAGAAAGAGTCCAGAGCTGAATTGATTAATTCCAGCAAGCCAGCTATAGCTTTATGGTGGGCTGGTGGATAATCTCAGCCAGCCTACACCTTTAGTTCCACTGAAATTCAAGCTGGTTTCTGGCTATGAGGCTGGAAACATATTTGTTGAGCCTGTAACAGTCTATGTGCCTCCTATTGGCTTGGACTCCTCCCTGCCAACTTGAACTCTCTCCCTGATCTCCCGCTGACTTGAACTTGGCACCCTCACCAAGACAGCAGGAGCCACTAGATGGAGTTGGTAGTAACTGTTCTGAGTTCCTAGCTCAGTTAGCCCCTCTCTAAGATGCCAGTTGCTTTCTGAGTGATGTCTGAACCCAAAAAACTCACCAGCCATTGCAGTCCACTGAGTCCACTGCTTTGTTCCATTGGTGCATTTCTCTATGGAGGCCTGTGGGATCACCAGTAGTTACTATGCATCTTCAGGTTCAACCCGCTGCTCCCATGCCATGAATCCAGGCTCTGGGAGAAAGTGCTGCTTGCTATCTCCCTCCTCTTGGTTGAAGTCTCTCTCTTCACTCTCCTTGTGGACTTCAGTTCTCGCTTCAGATCTTTCCTGGGTCCTGGAGACCCACTTCCTTCCTTCTTCTCATGCTGCTATATTCCAGTGTCAGGACACCAAATCTTGGAGAGGCTCTTTCACTGCTACTCACCACTCCCCCATCTTTCCAGCTTCTCTTTATATTTTTTTTTCTCTTTATATTTTTAATATATTAAAAATAACATAAGGCAAAGGCTATGATTAGTATTTTTAAAATCCATATTTTCAAGGAATGAATTTGATAAGCAATTTTGCAGTGAAAGGGAAATAATATCTTGATACATAAGAATTTTTAAGATTTAAAAATTTTAAAAGCAGAAAATGTTACAACATTAAATTCTTTCTAATGTTCAAACAAAAATCAACTTGTACAATCTCCATGATAAAATGTGTCTTTGATTCACTTGTCTCAGGTGCTTAAGGGAGGTAGCACATAAAGACTTCATGAATCTTTTTTCCCAAAAAGAATACTTTCAGTAAAACATTTTATCATTTTATCTGAGTATGCATTGATATTTTTGTTCTTCTTGAAAAAAGGAATTTACATTAATTTGTTAACTTTTCATGTAAAAATATATACATACAGATATTTAACTTAGTGACCAGTCATCAAACATGATTTAATGAAAAATTTTAGAATGAAGTAGTATTTGTAGATTTATACTTGTATAGGGTAAAGCTACAAAGAACATGTCACAGAAATTATACTTAATTTCTCTACAGTAAGCAAAATTTATTTACTCCAAACAGCCAATAACTTTCTGAAAATGTTAAAACAAATCATGGAAAAATTATATTTTTTAATATTTTAACAAAATAGCCATTTCAGACTATCAACTTGGACTTTCTATTATACGCACCAAAATTGGATTCACTTAACTTGAAATTTCTTGCAATACAAAAGGATGACAGATAATTAAAATATTTACTTTATAATACAACCAATCTGATCAAAGGAATGTTTAAATTTTAAAAAAGTGTTACAGTAAAAGATATGTTGGCAAATTGGCATTATAGCAATGTGTCTTTTACTATAATTTTTTTTTCAAAATTTAAAGATTGTATTTTTTAAAATCACTCCTGGTATACATTTCACCCTTCTGAAGCTGTCTAAATGATTAGGAACTGTGGTACTTTCTTTTGCATAAAACCTTTTTCCCTTAAAACCCTGAGGTAAAAAGTTATTAATGAAATAAAACTGGAGCCACAATTATTCACATTTCTTTAAAAAATGTTTTTAATGTTGCATTTTAGATACACATAAAAATAACATTCATCATAGGGAATCTGTACCTGTACATGATATATCTTGCTTCTTTTTTTCCCATTCCCTTCCCTTCCTTTAATTCTTCTCATTTCTATATTAAACTAGCTATAGGTTTTTTTAAAAATGTGGCAATTTGAAAGGTGCTTTGTACCCTTTTAAAACATTTCCAGCTCAACTTTGTCAAAAGAGCCTAAAATGACCCTATGAAACAATGTCTTTTTAATACTTTTAATACTTGCTAGTGTTGGGATGCCATCTACTACCATCTTTGCTACTGTCTCTTCTGTTATAAGAGTTATGGCTCCAGCCATCATGATTCCTATCTTCCTAGAAGAAATCATCTCTGGTTCTTTTGTAATGGTGGTCAGACCTATGATGGTGGTCAGAACAGTGTAACTCTGCTCTTGGCTATAATGTCTATCTGGCTAGGTAGGGATGAGAATTCTGATTTTACACTGTCATGGTAACATACCCTGGAACCATTGGGAGCTTGAAGGCTGGTTAAAATTATGATTATGTGACTAAACTGATGGTGAAAATCCTGATTGATCCATGGTGGAGAACCAAATTTCCCACCAAAGGGATCTATCTCAAAACATTGTTCATCCTGCTTGTCTCTTCTGAAGAAAAGAATGATCTCTGAATTATCTGTGATGATGATGTCATGTTACCCACAGTCCTTTCATATCTTCTGGTAGGAAATACGTAGGGCTTGAATTTCAAACACGATGCTGGGGGTATGATAAACTGACATTCTGTGAGGCCTGACTACTTCTTGATCTAAACTGAATTTTTCTTTTTTGGTACCTGGGATCGAACTTGGGACCTTGTGGTTGCAAGGCAGGTGGCAGAACCACTGAGCTAAATCCCTGGCCCTCTAAACTGAATTTTGATGGGCCTTCCAAAAAGTTTGATTCCATTAAGTAGATTCATTGCATAAGGAACCAGATACTTAATGTTTAAAATTTACAAATGCAAATTGCTTTGGTTTACTATCCTTATCTATTGAAATTTTCACCTTTATTACTGGCCCAGCCTGGTGGAACAGCACAGAAAGCAGCTCTTCTGTCACTTTAGTTTCAAGGTTGCTAACAAAGAAAATGCGGTCAGCTTCTGCTGCTGCCAGCCCATCTCAACATTGCCTCCTCCCTACCCAGGCCTACACATCCTGTTTCCATGTTTTTAAACTGAATTCATTAGTAGGATCTCTTTTTAAATGTTAGGTATTTATAAGGAGTGTTTTCAGATTCTCATTTGATGTTTTTTGAGGTGCCAGGGATTAAATCCAGGACCTTGTGCATGCTAGGCAAGCAGTCTGCTGCTTATCTATACAACTAGCCCTGCTTTTTAAAGTGAACTCCATGTACTTGTCTTATTTGTCATATTTCCTTATGTTATGTTTTTTACAGTTGCTTCTGTAAGAAGCATTTGTGGTGGCTTGGTCCTCAAGAAGTTCCTAAAAGGTAAGGAATTAACCAACTTTCATGAGACTGAGTCTCTTCCTGGCAATGAATTTGGTATTTTTGGAAATAAACTTATACTGAAAGACTTAGTATAAAAATACAGGATGCCTAAGTAAATTTGAATTTGAAATAATAATTTTTCAGTATAAGCATATCTCTTGAAATGCTTTATCCTACATTTAATCTGGCAACTCTACTGAAAGATGATCTATAAAACTCTGTAGAAGTAGGAATAGGTAAGATACCTATGGCACAGTAGATTCTCTGAATAGTCTATATAACCAGGCAGAATGCTTCCTGGATATAAAATAAAAATTTTAGTAATATGCTTGTTTTTATCTACTTCAAAGAAAGAACATGTGACAAGTACTTTTACTATAAATAATTTTGGCTAGTAGCAATACTGTTTTCCACATAATCTTCCAGAGTTGGTATGGTTTAGGAGCTTTTGGTCTGAAGTATTACTTCTCTTCCTTGATTTAAGAGTAATTTACAAGCTAAAAGGACATAACACTTATTTTAAGGAGGCCCAAATGACCTGAGAATTGTTGTACTTTCATTTTTATCTTTGGTGGTTGTTTGGTTCATAAATATCTAATATACCTATCTTTTTTTGTTTTTGTTTTTGTTTTTTGTTTTGGTACCAGGCATCGAACTCGGGACCTTGGGAGGCAGGCAGTGGAACCACTGAGCTAAATCCCTGGTCCAGAACCTATCTTTTCTTAACGAGTTAATTTACAGATTTTACAAGATAAATTTGTATTATATAGCTTTTTGTTGCTGGAACAAAATACTCAACATACACAATTAAAAGAGAAAGGGTTTATTTAAGGTCATAGTTTCAGAGTTTTCAGTCTATGGTCAGTTGGCTCTGAGGCAGAAATATCATGGTGGAAGGGCATAGCATAGAAAAGCTGCTAACCTTATGGCAGCAGAACACGGGAAGAACTAGAGAGGAAGGCACCAGATATAGTCCCCCGGGTCACAACCTCCATGACTCACCTAGGTACACCCAGAAATGTGCTTTACTTCTAGGTGTCTATCAAGCCAATCAAGTTGACAGCCAAGGTTAACAATCATGAAACTTTTTAAAAAGAAACTGCCTGCTGCGCAAGCACAAGGACCCAAGTTCGATCCCCAGTACCAAAAAAAAAAGGAAACGTTTCCCAACTAAATATGGAAGTTAGATTATTTTTTTAAAAAGCTTACATTAGTCATTGTTTTGAGCAAACATGTTGTGACACATTAGAAAGGTTAATGTTATAAAATACATGTTTAAAATGTATTGCCATTGTCCTTTGTGTGTGTGTGTGTGTATGTGCACACGTGCAGACATGTGTGTTTGTGAGAGAGAGAAAGGGAGAAGGATGGGGGGGGAGAGAGAGAAAGAGAGAGAAAGAGAGAGAGAAAGAGAGATTGGGGATGTTGAACTACCTCCCCAGTTTTTAAAAATTTTGAGTAGGACCTTGCTAGTTTTCTTGGCTGGTTTTAAACTCACTGTTCTTTTTGCCTCAGTCACCTTGATAGCTAGAATTACAGGTATGTGCCACCACACCTAGTCCAGTGGATTTTGGTTTCTTTTTGGTTCTTTTTGTTTGTTTGTTTGAGACAAGTATCACTTTGTAGTGGAGGCTGACCTTAAACGTACTATGTAGCTCAAGCTGGCCTTGAACTCATGGCGATCCTCCTGCCTCAGCCTCCTGAGTGCTGGGCTTACAGGCATGTGCCACCAGGCCCAGCTTGCCCATTGGATTTTTTAAGTGGTACATTTTCTTAGTACTTTGTAAAATTCAAATCCATTTAAAATTTTATACCCTGGGCCAGGGATTTAGCTCAGTGGTTCCGCTGCTTGCCTTGCAAGTGCAAGGACCCGAGTTTGATCCCCAGTACCAAAAAAAATAAAAATAAAATAAAATTTTATACCCAATTTCCAGGTATTATGCAATTTCACTGCATAAGTCAAACAACTGTAGATTCTTTCATTTTGGCCCTATCAAAGAAAAAAAAGAAACTATATATTCAGTTTAGTTACAAGATGAATACTGTAAATACATAAACATGTAAGAACTAACTCTACCTTTTGAAAATGCTTCAGTGAAGTAAATTTTAGTTTAAGAATAGGGACTTAAAAGAGCTTGCTTGCTGAGGGGATTGAACTCCTGTCCTTGCCCTTGCCGGGCAGGCAGAGACACCACTGAGCTAAATCCCCGGCCCTCCTCTTTGCTTTTTGCAATTGTCTTGGCTTTATGAATCTACCTTACAGATTTTTGTCTCTTTAGATTTTTAATAGATGTGCTCTGTGGCCCTAATTTTGTTTAGGTTCCACATTCTTATATACACATTTAAAAGCAATAATTGTGGAAGTTACACAACAACAACAACAACAAAATGAGATGTTTGTTCTCTGCTCCTGAACAGATATTTTATGAGAATTTGAGTAGAGTGTTCTACCTTTAGTGATAATCACAATGAAGAATTTGTTGAATATTTACTTTGTGTTAGGCCTATGCTCAATACAGAGGAATTACAGTAGTGAACAAAAAAGATTTAATTTTTTAGTGCTCATACTAACGATATCTTAAATACTCTATTCTGTTGCCTCCTTAAGCATATACCTGGAGAAAGGGAGAATCAGCTTATTGTTCTGGGGAGTTGCTCTAATTCTGAGACTTTGGGAAGATCTGAATCTAAGTTCAAGAATCATGGTTTAACTGCCTCATAGTCCCCTAGTTTATTTACCAACTTTTAGTTGCCTCTCTCTTTTGGATTATGCCCTTGGGATGATGCGAAGGATCGAAAGATCATTCCTAATGCTACTGCTCCAGTTAGTATGTGTGAAAGTGATGAAAAGCCATATAAATTAAAGAGAGCAGGCCAGGTATGGTGGCACATGTCTGTAGCCTGTAATCCCCACACTCAGGAGGCTGAGGCAGGAGGACTGCCGAAAATTCTAGGCCAGCCTGAGCTACATAGTGAGCCCAAGGATAGCCTGAACTACAGAGTGAGGCCCTGTCTCAAAAAAATAAAAATAAAAAAGTGAGCGTATTCTTAGCATTAGGGAGGTGATGGAAATATTTCCTGTACTTAATGGGGCCAGGGATTTAGCTCTGTGGTTTCACTGCCTGCCGCACAAGCACAAGGAACCAAGTTTGATCCCCGGTACCAAAAAAAAAAAAAAATCTGTACTTAATGTGCTCGTACCAGGAGTGGTCAGATTATATATTAGGCTTCTTCAATTAACATTTGTGAAAGTGGCTTGAAAAATAATGAAATAACCATAAGAACAAGAGAATGGTGTTGTTATCATTATTACCAGGGAGGAAGAATTAATTTGAGGATAATTTACAGGATAACCACTTATTTATTATGCTAATACACATTTTAGACAATTTGTGTCATGGTGACTTAGTTTTAATTTAACTATTAATTTAAAATCTCAAAGCAATTTTATTTTATCTATTTTTATATTCTTATGCTGAAGAGTGGGTGGCTCTTCGTACAAATATGAAATCTTGTACACTAAGTTCACAATAAAAATTGAGTCATTTGTTCATGGTCAATCACATTTATAGACAACTGCAACCTAAGTTTCTTTCTACCTGTCAGGGCTCATAATACTAACCTCTACTCCATAATGATATTTATTCATACTCATCAGTATGAATTAGTGAAGCCAATGAAGGAAATTGGCCAAGACTAAGACTTAAATCGTGTAGCTTGTTGGTTTTTGTGCCATTAGTTATGCCTTTATTACCATTACTATTTATTTAATATTCCCATAATAGCTTAGCAAACTGCTTTAAATGGATATATTCACTAATATTTACACTGTTTAATTAGCTTCATCAGGGAGTCTCTGGCAGCTGATTCATTAATCATCAAGTTTCTGGATACTAAATAATTATGTACTGTATCTATACAAAATTAATACTATGCCTCTGAATTCAATTTAACTATATTGTGGTCTTCATTGCTCAGTTGATTTCTCTGAGTGCCTAAAATAAGGTCACCTCTCTTTAGGGGAACTGGATTTTGTAGAGCCATCCAAATTCAGTCTTCTTTACTCTTCAGTCTGTTCTACCAGGGTTTTATTAAGGTACTTTTTCTCTGGATCTGCAATAATTCAGATACTTTCCTGTACAAAATAGTACATAATTTGTTATTATATTTATGCTGTGTAATAAGTAATGACTGAAGCAGTCTGCCTATTCTCCTTGTTTATGTTCTCTTTCTTCTCTGGTCCCTAACTATTTACCCTTTTATTTAGTAAACTTTTATGGAATATCTGCCTTGGCACAAGGGAAATGCAGTGTGATGAGAACTATCATGGAAGTATGTTCATTATGGAAGTTTAATGGAAGTTTGTACCATGGTTTTTTGGTAACCCAGAGGATATTCCCTAAAGTTCAATTACCAGTATGCCTTTTTTCCTTTAGTTATTTTCATCATCATTCTGTGTTAAATTCAGACAGCTTTTAAATTTTTTCTTTTAATTTTATGAAAAAATGAGACAAATTTTCATAACCAAATAAGAGAATATAGTTATTACACTGTATATCATTGTCTTCAAAGTACTCAGTACAAGACATAAGTCAAAGATTCTTATAAAAAAGAAACATAAACTTTTTCGATGAACTATTAGTATAAATGAAACAAATTAGCATTTATATTGAAATATATATATATATATATATTTATTTATTTTTGGTACTGGGGATTGAACTTGGGACCTTGTCCTTGCAAGGTAGGCGCCGGAACCACTGAGCTAAATCCCTGGCCCAATATATTGAAATATTTTTAAAACAGTGGAATATGTAATTTAGGAAAGTATTTGAACTTCTTCCTACTTTCTATTAATCTCTCTTCTATTTTTCTCTTTATTTATGTGCATATATACAGAGTCTGCCAAAAAAATTTATACACATGTCAGGAAAAGAAAAAATAATGTTTTTTCAACAGATGGTCTTATCCTCGTATGGGGTACCCTAAAGGATGTTGTATATTGCACAAAACCCATTACACTGCCGGCCCTTAGAGAAGAAATTGAGATTGCATGTGTAGCAATCTCAATGACCAAGGTTACCTAAGCAGCTGTTCACCAAACTAATAAATATCTGGAAGCTAATGGGCACCACTTTGAGCTCTTGTAATTGTAGAGGCCAAAGGTAACTTGTATTAATCTCATGATGTCTCAATAAATTTAGTATTGAAATACTTATAGAAGTTTTTCTTTTCCTGAAGTGTGTACACTTTTTTGGGGGGGGTACTGGGGATCAAGGGACCTTGCACTTGCAAGGCAGGCGCTGGAACCACTGAGCTAAATTCCCGGCCCCTAAAAATGTTTTTTTTTTTGTACACATTTTTTTGGCAGTCTCTGTCTCTGTGTCTCTGTGTCTCTGTCTCTTTGTCTCTGTCTCTGTCTGTCTCTATATATGTATATAGATATTACGGTATATATGTATAGTGTTTCTCATTAAGAGAAACCTTGACATATTTGAGCTTGTGTGTCTGACTTATTTCACTTAACATTATGTTCGCAAGTTGCATCCATTTACCTATGAATGCATTGTTTATCTTTCCTTATGGGAGGGTTGTGCTCCATTGGGTATAATACCACATTTTCCTTATCTGTTCATGGGCATGTATACTGTTTCTAAGATCTAGCTATAATTGTGCTGGTATAAACAGCTTTTAAACTTTATCATTTCTGTGCTGATAAGACTTTTTCCTCTTCTGTCACTGTCATGTCTCCTAAATTCCAATAGCTTTGTCTACTAGACTACTATTTGAGAGTTCCTCTGAAATACTGTGTATGTTTAAATGAAGTTCATTTTCTTGAAACTAATTTGCTGTGTTACTTGTTCTTTCAGTGATACTAACATTCTCATAATTCTCTGGGGTTAGAAATTTTGACTTTCTAAGGGGAAATTTTTTTCTTCATTATATAATCTACTTGAGTTTTTTTGTTGATTCTGCCTTTATAATATGTAATTATTATTTAGACTATAAAATAGCTTTATGTTCTTCCATTAATGATTTCTTATTTGCTTACTAGGATTAAAAAAAATACATCAGATTTGATGCTTTCTGTCAATGAGAATAATCTCTTTTACTTTGAAAAATGATGCCCATTAAGGTAGATAAATTCTTGTGATTAAAATTTCTCATTACTACCTATTATCGTGTATATTACTATTTTACATTGTACACTTATCCACTTATGTGTAATTTCATTTATATATTTTATATATAATTCTTCATTTGTGTACAACTATCATAAATATCTATTTAGTGAAACATGGTTTGTTTTTTTTTTTGGTACCGGGGATCAAACTCGGGACCTTGCGCTTGCGAGGCAGGCACTGGAACCACTGAGCTAACTCCCTGGCCCAAAACATGGTTGTTTTAATTGGTCCTACTGCTTATGTCAAGAAGCTGCCTCTCATCTCTTGCTCAAGTGAAGAAAAGGAAAAAAATAAAATATAACAAAATGGGGAATTTGAAAAAAGCCACATTTATTGTTCTATTTTGCTGTTTTTAATCTTTTATATTCACATTATATTTATTTACCTATATTTGAAAAATATCTTCTTATTCCCTCGTTTATTTTATGTATGTATGTATGTGTGTATGTATGCATTTTGTAGTGCTGGGGACTAAACCCAGGGCTTTGTGTGTTCTAGGCAAGTGCTTCACTACTGAGCTCTCCCATGTCCTACCATTCAGTTCTCTTTATTAATATAATTTAGCTCCATAAAGTTTGGGCAATCATTTTTTTTTAAAGTTCAAATGTTTTTTTCCAAGTCAGAAGAATTTTTTTTTCCAAAAGACTAGATAAGAATCCAGCCCTTCTAAATAGGAAGACTGCTTTACTGTTGATATATAGTTACATGTGATATTTCAGTTTTTGTCTTTTTTCTATATTCCACGCTTCTGGTGATTTAATTTTGTTTGGTGGTGCTGGCAGTTGAACCCAGGGGCACATACATGCTAGACAAGTGCAGTACCACTGAGCTTCATCTCCAGCTCTCTCTCTCTCAATCTCTCTCTCTCTCTCTCCCCCACCCCTTTCCTAATTTTATCCTCTTTGTTAATTCTTGGGAAAGGAATTGAGGAATGGTGCTTTCTGTGTTGTAGAGAGATTTGAAGGACCAGGCTTGCTTAACATTGAGTGAGACTCTCACAGTGGTGAACTCTTTGAATGTCTTAGTTGAGTTGTTGCTTTTTAAAAATCTGAGATTCTTGTATTCAAAGAATACAAATATATTATAATTTTATGTTTTACAGATCAGTAACTTTAAGGCTCAGAACTTATCTAACACTTTTCCTTTCAGGAGCTCGTTTTTTTGTTTGTTTGTTTGTTTGTTTGGTACCGGGGATCGAATTCAGGTCCTTGCACTTTCAAAGCAGGCAGAAGAACCACTGAGCTAAATCCCCAGCCCCAGGAACTCATTTTTTAGATGTGATCTCATTCATTCTTGACAGGTAGGTCAGACATGTGTTACTACTATTTCTCTTTCAGAGATGAGAAAAGTGAGGGTTAGTTTAGATGTACTAAGTTTAGATGTAAAGGAAAAGTTTGTGGTCTCATAGATCACTAGTTACCCATTAAACTCTGTGAGGTCACACTCACACTTCTCAAGCTTTGAATACATCCTACTCTCTTGCTGCCAAATTTACCTAACACTTGGCAAGATTTTATAAAGGTTGATTAAAGATCAAGAGAAGATAAAACCAATGAATTTCTATCTTCTTCTGCTTCCTTAATATTTCTTTACTCTTCTCTGTTACCTTTATCTAATTGTACTTTTATTATTGAGAACATATTTAAGATTTGATGTCACAGGGAAGGGAATAAAAGACAGAAGTGGTCAGACATATTCTTTTACCTTTTTAATTTGGATGAATAAAAGAGGAAGAAAAAGCTTTTTGTTTTGTTTTGTTTTGTTTTTGGTATAGGAATCAAACTCTGGACCTTGCACTTGCAAGGCAGGCAGCAGAACCACTGAGCTAAATCCTCAGCCCTGAGACAGCTTTTTTTAAAATTAGAGATCCTAGGTGTTGGCTCATATCCTGGCTGAGTAATATATAACTGCTGTTTGTTTTGAGACAGGGTCTTGCTAAATTGCCCAGGCTGGGCTCAAACTTGTGATCTTCCTGCCTCATCCTCCAGAGTGCTAAGATTACACATGTGTACTACCACACCCAGCTTATATAACTCCTTTTTTCAGCAGTCGATGGGAGCTAGCCTGCTTTGTATCTACTTTGGTTTAAAACCCTTAAACTGTTGTTATTACTTATTGAATAATCAGCTGGGAATTTATTGCTTTAATTCTGGTCTTTTAGGCTACCACGTATCTTTCATCTCCTCAGCTGGAAACATAGGAGTTGGCCCTCTATAGCGGTGAATTTGGCTTTGCTTTGTTACTTTTTCCTGAGCAAACTTTATGGTTAGCCATTTAATACATCAAATCATATACAAAAGTTATCTCAGTGGATGAGACTTAAATCTGAGAGCTAAAACTATAAAACTCTTAGAAGAAAACATTGTGCAAATCTTCATGACCTTGGATTAGGCAGTGTTTTCTTAGATATGACTTTTTTTGGTACCAGGGATTGAACTCAGGTCCTTGCACTTTCGAGGCAGGTGACAGAACCACTGAGCAAAATCCCCAGCCCTCTTAGATAAGACTTTTAAAGCATAAGCAACCAGACGAAAACTAGATAAATTAAACATCAACTAATACATCAAGGGCTGAGGGTATAGATCAGCGGTAGAGCATTTGCCTACCATGTGTTAGAGGCACTGTAACAAACAAAAATTTCATGCTTCGAAAAATTACATCTCAGAATCCTGGAAAAATAAAAGCCTCTACTCTCAAAGCTCAAGAAAAGAAAGACATCAAATATATATTGAATTTACACAACTCAGTGATACACAATTTTTTTTTTTGTACTGGAGATTGAGCTCAGGACCTTGCACTTCGCACTTACCAGGCAGGTGCCCATGCTGCTGAGCTAAATACATGGTCCCAATGATATAAAATTAATACAATTAAAATGAGAAATCTGACTAGACATTTTTCTCATGTATACAACTGGATAATAAGTACATAAAACTCTCAACAGTATTATTCATTAGGGAAATGTAAATCAAAACCACAGAAAAATCCCACTACATACACACTAGGATAAATATAATTAAAATTAAACATAACAGTAGGTTAGGTAAGAATGTAGAGAAATTGGAGCCCTCATATATTTTCATGTAGAATATAGTATGGCTTTTTGGAGTACAATCTGGCATTGCTTAAAGTTAAAGATAAAAGTTGGGGATGTAACTCAGTGGTAGAGCAGATGTCTATCATATGTAAAGCCCTGAGTTTGATCCCCAAAATTGAAAGGGGGAGGAAGAGAGAGCAAAATCCAAAGATAAGAGTTTAGTATCCAAAATACATTAAAAAAACTTTTACTTCTCAACAATAGGACATATAGCCCACTTGGGAAATGAGCAAAGAATTATTAGAATGTATTATCCATGAAGACAGGAGTATGGTCTGCCTTAATCATCACTATATTTCTGGAGTCCAACACAGTGTGTGGTATATACTGAGAGTTGAATAAATATTTGTAGAATTAATGAATTTATCAATTACCTTCTTTCTTATAGCTTTAACCTCTTTCTGTGCTTCCTTCTAATCAGTTTATGTGATAGAAATTCTTTTTTTAAATTTTTAAAATATATATATATTTATTGGTACATTTTAGGTATAAAATACATTTACATTTATCATTGGGTGTTTGTACCAGAACATGATGCATCTTAGTTTTTATTTTTACTTCCATTACCTGTGCACCCTTCACCCCCTCCACCCTTCCCTATCTACATAGAGTTTGATTCCATTTTTTTTTCCTCATAATTTTTTTCTTTCCCTGTGATAGAAGTTCTTAATTTAGGGTCTTTGATATAATTTTTTGCAATTCTGTATATGTGTGCATTTTTTTTTCTGGTGAGAAGTGCTCTGGCTTGTGGGTAGATGTCCCCCTAAAGCCTTGCACAGTCATAGGTGGGACTTTTTCAGAGGTGGCTGGATCTAGAGTGTATGATGATGGGATTAAGGGTGTGTGATTACCAAATCAGTCCACTGATTGGTTTGGCATTGGTCTAATCCCAGTAGCCTAGATAGAATATGAAAGGGACAAAAAGAAGCTGCTAAAGTCCCTTGCTTACTCTCGCCTGTCTGCTTGCTGTGGACCATTTCTCCCCTGCGATGCTCCTCTGTCATGCCACCCTGCCTTGGAGCCAGCCAGTTATGAACTGAAACCTTTATGAACTGTAAGCCGAATAAACTTCTCCTCCTTTAACTTTGGGTGTTGGGTATTTTGTCTCAGCAAAGAGAAAAGTAACACAAGAAGGTATATAACTTAGATTTTAACAGGGTCTGTTACAGAAATTAAGATGATTAACTTTTGTCGATTCTTTAAGTAAAAATGTTACTAAAATCCTAACTGTACACACACATCATTTGATCTACTAGTATCTAGTTTCTAATTTTTTTCCATTCCCCTTTCACTGATTTTTAACTCCTAAATAGTTCTTGCTCCTTCCCCTCTTTTCTCCATCCTTACCATTGTCCTAATTTAGAATCTTGGGCTGGGGATGTAGCTCAGTGACACCACGTCTGCCTGGAAAGTACAAGGTCCTGAGTTCGATTGGGGCGGGGGGAGAATCTCATACTTGCCTGCAAGAATTTCTTCATTGGTTTTGGCCCCTTGGATGCATCTTTAAAGCCAAACTCCAAAGTCAATACTTGTACTCACTGCTTTATTATTAATTCTCACTCTTAGTACAATTATCTATTTATGTATCTCTGTCTACTACACTAGAGAATGAATTTGTTGAGAGTAAGGTTTTTGTCTTGTTCATGTATCTTTAATTTTTAACCTGGTGCTGATCATATAATGAGTGCTCAGTAAGTGTTGAAAACAAAAAATTGGAAGTTTGTAATATTTGCTTAAATACATAAAAGAACAAAGAGTAGTATATTAAGTATACTTATATAAAATGAGCAGAATGTGATATATTTGCTTCAGTTTTTTAGCTTTATTGAGGTGAGATTGATAAAATTATATATATTCAAGGTGATGTTTTAATATTCATTTTTGAAATGATTCCTACAATCAAGCTAATTAACCTCACAATAAAACACACCCCCATTTTTTTGTGAGAATACTAAGATAATCCCTAACCTAATTTTTTTTTTTTTTGGTACCAGGGATCGAACTTGGGTCCTTGCACTTGCAGGGCAGGCGACAGAACCACTGAGCTAAATCCCAGGGCCCCCTAACCTGATTTTAAGTCTGAAGTACATTATTAACTATAGTCATCATGCTCTACATTAGGTTTCCAGAACTTACTAATCTCAACTGCAAGTTGCTACCCTCGACCAACATCTCCTCATTTTTCCAACCCTCAACCCTGGGTAATTATCCTCATTCTGTGATTCTATGAGTTTGACTTTTTTAGATTCAGTGTAAAAGTAAAATTATGCAGTATTTGTCATTTCGTATCTAGCTTATTTCATTTAATGTAATGTCCTCTAGGTTTATCCATGTTATCTTAAATAGCAGAATTCCCTCCTTCCTTTTTTCCTTCCTTCTTTCCTTCCTTCATTCTGTTTTCCTTCCTTCCTTCCTTCAAGATGGGGGTCTTTCTATGTAGTTAGGCTGACCTTGAACTCACTATGTAGCCCAGGCTGGCCTTGAACTTACAGCAATCCTGCCTCAACCTTCTGAGGCTAGGATTACAGGCATGTGCCACCATGCCTAGTTCCTGGTTTTTTGTTTTTTTTTTTAAGGCTGAATAATGCTACATTATAGATCTGTCTCTCAATTTCTTTACCATTCATCCCATGATGGACAGTTAAGTTGTTTCATATCTTGGCTATTTCGAATAATGCTTCAGTGGACAGGGGAGTGCAGTTAACTTCAAGATAGTGATTGTATTTCCTCTATTTTCTTCCTGTGGAATTTTGAGATTTGTAAAAAAATACATTATAAATATATATCCTTTATCAGACATGTGACTTGAAAATATCCTGCCCTAGTCTATGGCTTATCCCTCCCTCTCTTTCTCCTTCACTTCTTCCTTCCCTCACTCCCTCTTTTCCTTCCTCCAACCCTTCCTCTCTTCCTTCCTTCTTTCCTCTTTTTTTTTTTTCTTTATAATACTGGGGATTGAACCTAGGGGCAGTCTACCACTGGTCTACACCCTTACCTGTTTTTTATTCTTAGACAGGCCCTCCCCAGTAGCTGCAATTACAGGTGTGTACCGCATCTCTGGCTCCTTTCATTCTTTTAAATTTTGTCTTTAGAAAAAGGGTTTTTAATTTTTATGAAGCCAAATTTATCATTTTGTTCTTTTATTGGTCATGCTTTTGGTGTCATATCTAAGAAATCGTTGCCTAACCTAGGTTACAAGCATTTGTTGTTCTAAAGTTTTTACAGTTTTAGATTTTGCATTTAGGTCTGTGTTAATCAGCTTTTCATCACTGTGACAAAATACCTGGCATAAACAACTTAAAAGAGGGAGGATTTATTTAGGCTTATGGTTTCAGAGGTTTCAGTCCATGGTCTTTTGGCTCGGTTGCTTCTAGGCCTGTAATGAGGCAGAAACATTGTAATGGAAGGGTATGACAGCAGACAGCTGCTTATGTTGTGGCCACCAAGAAGCAGAGAGAGAGACAGAGAGAGACAGAGACAGACAAACTGGAAAAGGCACATCCTCAATGACTTATTTCCTCCAACTAGGCTCTACCTTCTAATAGCCCATTCCCCTAATGAACTCATCAATGTGTTTATCTCCTTGAGGAAATTAGAGCCCTCATAAATCAATCAGTTCCCCAAAACCCATCAACTGACAATCGGGCCTTCAACACAGTGAGCAGTTTGGGTAACATTTTAGATCCCAACCATAGATCAGTGGTCCATTTTGAGTTAATTTTTATATATGGTGCAAGTATGGATTAAAATTAATTTTATTAATTAATGTATTCTCTGTTCCATTCTTCTTTCTTTACTAAATTAATTTTACATCTTTGCTGAAAACTAATCAACCATGTTTACTATAGACCTATTTTTGCCTTTTCTTCTGTCTTGATGCCAACACTGTTGATCACTATAGCCTTAAAGCAGGTATTCAAGGGCTGGTGAGGTAGCTCAGTGGTAGAGCTAGCATACATGAAGCTTCAGGTTTGATTTCTAAGAGGAAAAAAACAGTCTTTGAGCCTAGCACTGTCTTCAAGCCCATTGGTAAGATATGTGCTTAGGAGGTGGAGGCAGAAAGTTACTTGAGCTTTCGTGTAATTTAGTGAGACTTGTCTCATTAAAAAAAAAGTCTTCAGGCCAGAGTCTTTGTCCTTTATATAAGTTGTTTGGCTTGAAGCCCCTTGACATTTCCATATGAATTTTGAAGTTTACTTGTTAACGTTTACCAAGAAGTTTTGCTTGAGATTACATTGCCTTTCTAGATCAGTTTGGAGGAGAATTACCATCTATTTAAGCAATATTTAGTCTTCTGGTCAAGGAATACAGTACATATCTTCATTTATTAGCTCATCTTTGATTTCTCTAGGTAGTGTTTTATAGTTTTCAGGGCACAGGTATTATACCTTTTTCAAAACATTTAACTAAATGGTTTTTTTTGTACCGGGGATTGAACTCGGGTCCTTGCACTTGTGAAGCAGGCAACAAAACCACTGAACTAAATCCCTGCCCATAACTAAATGTTGAATATTTCTGATGCTGTGGTAAATTATATATTAAAAAATCTTAAAATTTATTCATTGGTAGTTTTTGAAGTACAATTGGTATTTTCAATTTTCAATATTATTAAACTCACTTATTAGTTATAGTAGCTTTTTGTGAATTCCATAGGATTTTGTAGATTATCATAACATCTGCAAATGTGGTTTAATTTCTTCCTTTTACTGTATTTGAGTTACTGAACTAGCTAGACCCTCTAAGTTGAATATAAGTGGTAAGATCAGATTTTCTCATTTTGTTAATTGATTTTAGGGGGAAATCATTCATCCTTCACCATTAAGTATGATGTTAGCTGTAGGATTTTTGTAGATACTCTTTATCCATTTGAGGGTGTTCTGTCTTAGTCTTGATTTGCTGAGGGCTTTTTAAAAGTAGGAATGGATGTAGGATTTTACCAAGTGCTTTTTTTAATGCATCTATATGGAAGATCATATGTCTTTTCTTTTTTAGATTGTTAAAATGAGTGAATTACATTCATTTTATATGCTAAACCAGTCTTACATTCCTGGGATAACTCTCATTTGGTCATAATGTATAATTCTTGGGATATACTGTTAGCTTTTATTTACTATAATTTTATGAGGATTTTTATACCTGTGTACACAAAGGATACTTGTATTTACCTTTTTGTAATATCTTTGTCTTGTTTTGGTATAAGTAATGGTAACTTTTTTTTTGTATTAAATTCTTTTATTGGTACATTGTAGGTATACAACACAATTACATTTCTCATTGGGAATTGTACCTTTATATAATGCATCTTGGTTCTTATTTTTTCCCCATTCCTAGCCCTCCCTTCATGCCCTCCACCCTTCCCTATTTACAAAGACTTTAAGTAATGGTAACTTTATAGAGTGAATTGGAATATATTCTCTGTACTTGAATTATCTAGAAGAGTTTTTGTAGAAGATATTCCTTCCTTAAGTAGTTGGTATATTTCTAGCTGGGCAAATGTCTGTAATCCCAGGACATGGAAGGCTGAGACAGGAGGATCACAAGTTTAAGTACTCAAAATTTAAAGAGGTTCTGACTAAAAATAGAAAAAAAATAGGCATGGTAGGGATATAGTTTAGTGGTAGAGTGCCCCTCCCTGAGTTCAATTCCCATTCTCTCTCCCCTGCCCAACACACACACACACACACACACACACACACACACACACTGTTACATTTTATCAAGGAAGTCTTCTGGGTCTGATTTTTCCTTTATGGAAAATATTTTAACTACAATTTTAATTACTTTAACAACTATAGGGTTATTCAGGGTATATCTTTTTTTCCTTGAGTAAATATGGATGATATATGTCTTTCTAGGAATTTCATAGATCATTGGATTTATTGCCATACAGTTGTTAAAATATTCCTTTATTATATCTTACTAATATTTGTAGAATCTCTAGTGATATTACTTCTCTTATTCCTGGTATTGGTTAATACTTTTATTATTTTTTTCTTAGCTTTTTTCCTTGACCAGTTTCTTTCCATTATTTTCTATTTCACTAATTTTGACTCTGATTTTTTATTTTGCTTTTTTTTCCTCCTTTCTTTGCTCTTTTGTTTCTAATTTTTTTGTTGTTTCTAATTTTATAAAGTGGAAGCTGCAGTTGTTTATTGGAAAATATTGTTTTCTACACTGAAGCCATTGTGATATTCTTTTATATAATTCCTTTAATAGTTCTACAGCTTTAAAATTATATTTATTATTACAATTAATTTGTATTTTATTTTTATGATGTAAGTTAGGGCTAATTTAAATTTTTCCAGATTGCTCCTTATCTCAACTCAATTAATTGAATAGTTTTTTCCTTAGTAATTTGTATTACTACTTTATCATATATCAAAATTTTGTATGTTTAGGCCTGTCCTAGTCTTTATGACTGTCCCTAGGACTGAACCCAGGGCCTTCACATTGAACTACATCCCCATCCCTTTTTTTTTTAAATTTAAATTTTAATTTTTTAAAAATTTATTTATTTATTTATTTATTTATTTATTTTCCCCATCCCTTTTTAAAATTTTGTTTGGAGACAGCATCTCTCAAAGTTGTAGAGGTGGCCTTGAATTTGCTATCCTCCTGCCTCAGCCTCCCCAGCTGCTGGCATGAGTGTGCGCCTGGCTTTGTCTTTGACTTTTAAGACCTTTACTTTTACCCATGAATTTTATAATTAGCTAATTTTCATGAAAACTCTTGTAATTTTGATTGCTATTAATTTGAGTTTACAGATTAATTTGGTGGCAATTTTTTATAGTATTAAGTATTTCTATGACTTTTTCAGTTGGCAATTTAGGTTCTTTAAAAAATGTGATTTGATTTTAATTGTCACAAACAAGAGATAGGTATTATAATCTCTAATGTTTGCATTCTACAAGCGAATACGGAGCTTGACCAAGAGCAAATGGCTTGTAAATAAAGCCAAAGTCTGCCTGACTCCAGAGACTTTTGCTAGATTTCATTATTTGTTCAAACATATTTTCTGTTTGAAATCCTCCCTATGGGAGAATTATACTTTCTGCTCTGTTGAGGTAAGACTGGTTCATATAATTTTCCTGGGCCAATGAAATATGAGTGGAAATAATGTGTGCAGTCTTTCAGGGGAAGCTTTAAGAGCCAGTATGTGTTTCAGTGGTGTCTCTTTTCGTCTACTATTAGGCTAGGATGTCTCATGTGGGGATTTCTCCTTTAGCCTGGATCATTCTTTGATGTGGCTATTCTTGACTTTGTGCTTACCTGGGGTTCTGCAACTCTTACCTGGCTCTGAAGTTCTCACAAAGGCAATTTGATTTTGTTTTAAATTAGTATCTCAGTGGGAGAAAGAAGGCCTAGGGCTTTCTTTTCTGCCACCTTGCTGATGTCATTCTTTTTTTTTTTCAGGTAAATTAAATCATTTATTGATTACACATGCTAATGGATGATATACAAACTTCATTCTCATTTATTATTTTATCTGGTATCCTTATTCAATTTAGATATTTCATAGGACATCCCAACAATTATTTCTATATAACCAAATAATTCTGTGACTTTTCCTTTCAATGATGAACTTTGGAAGATCACAACAGCAACTGTTGGTTCAAATACACCAGAGTTTCTAAAGATAATGGTTTCTCATTCAAATAGTTATAAATACATTTCAAATGGAACGTGGCATTACCTTGAAGGAATTTGAGGTTGACCAAGATGGCTTCAGAGTAAAATAACTTTACACACTACATTTTCCTTTTCCTTTTTATTAGTACATGTTTGCAATACATAATGAACACATTCATCATGGGGAGTTGGGACATACACATACTTCATCTTAGTTTTTTTACTTCTCCCTTTCCTTCCTTCTCTCTTGTCTTCCTCCACCCCTCGATCACCTACCCATCCACAATAGATCTACCTCACTGTTTCCTATCATCTCTCTTTTGTCTTAAAATTATGTATACTTTGGGTTTTTCATGTAAGAGAAACCATGCATCATTTAATCTTTTGTGTCTGTTTTATTTTGGTTAGCCTTATGGTCTCAAGGTGCATCCATTTTCCTACAAATGACTCAATTTTATCCTTCTTTATGGCTGAATACAACTTAATTGTGTACATATACTGTATTTTCTTTATCCATTCATCTGTTGATGACTGTTTCCAAAATTTACCTATTGCAAGTTGTGCTGCTATAAACATGGGTACACATGCATCACTGTAATATAATATTTTTAACTCTTTTGCGATAATACCTAGAAGAGGAATAGCTGGGTTGAATGAAATTTCTAGTTTTAGTTTTTTAGGAATCTCCATAGTGATTGTACTAGTTTCTGTTCCACCAACAATGCAGAAGTGTTCCTTTTTCCTGCACCCTAGCCAGCATTTGTTATTATTTGATTTCTTTCTTTTTTTTTCATTATTTGATTTCTTGATGAGAGCCATTCTTTCCTGGGGTAAGATGGACTCTCAGTGTTGTTTTAATTTGGATTTCTCTCATGGCCAGTTATTGAACATTTTTTCATATATTTATTGGCCACTTGTACTTCTTATCTGAAAAGCATCTATTAATTTCAGTTGCACATAGTTTAATTTGGTCTTTTATTTTGGGTGGTCTAATTTTGTGAGGTTTTATATATTCTAAATATTGGTTACTCTGTCCCAGAAGTGGCTGGCCAAAGAAATTTTCCCATTCTTTAGGTTGTCTCTTCACTATGTTGGTTGTTTCTTTTTCTGTGCAGTAGCTTTTTAACTTGACATAATCCTATTTGTGGATTCTTTTTTTTTTTTTTTTGGTACCTGGGATTGGACTTGGGACCTTGCGCTTGGGAGGTCATTTGTTGATTCTTGATCGTAATTCTTTTGCAACTGAGGTTCTGTTCAGGAAGTCCTTGTCTATGCCTATGTCTCCAAAAGATTTACTTATTTTATCTTCTAGCAGATTAAGTGCTTCTGTTTTAATATTTAGATTTTTTATCTATTTTGGTTTGATATTAATACATGGTGAGAGATATGGGTCTAGATTCAATCTTATGCATGTGTATAGCCAGTTTTCCCAGGACTGATGTCATTCTTATTTAGATTTTTTTTTAATGTTAACACTTTATAATTCTAAACTAGACTTAGAAATTTTTTGTTATATTTATTCCCAGAGTCTTACAAGTGCTTGTAGCTATTATGAATAGTATTCAGTTTTTCAACTTTACTGGATGGAACCTGTATTAATTTTCATAGTCATAGATTCTCTTGGATCTTCTATATGGACAATCAAAGCATTTCTAAATTGTGACAACTGTAATATTTTTCTTTTTAATCCTTATAATGGGTCTCTCTTCTTTTCCTTGTAATATTATATTGGATAGAATAGTATTGGGTAGAATACCAGGAGTAATATTAGGCATCTGTGTCTTTCCTTCCTTAAGTGGGATTAAAGTCTACTATTGAGTATGATATATTTTTTGTTTCTTTTTTTTTTTGGTACCGGAGTTCGAACTCAGAACCTTGCACTTGCCAGGCAGGCAGCAGCACCACTGAGCTAAATCCCTGGCCCAAGTATGATACATTTTTGTTTATGGAATAGTCTTCTATTCCTAACTTTCCAGCAGTGTTTGTTAGAAATGAATGTTGTATTTTCTAGAATACTTTTCTACATTTTCTTTTGTTGTTGTTCTGGGGATCGAACTCGGGTCCTTGCGCCTGCACAGCAGGCGGTGAAACCACTGAACTAAATCCCCAGCCCTTTTCTACGTGTTTTGATATTATGGTATTTAAAAAAAAACCTCAATGAGTTATGTTGATAGGCTTTTTTTGAAACATCTTTGGAGATTTATCACAGTTTGATCTGACATAATTTAAAAATATTCTGGATTTAATTTTTATGTCTATGTTTCTATTGAGATTGGCACATGATGTTCATTTCCTGTTTAAGTATTAGCTTTATAAAATAAGTTGGGTAAGTTTATCCATTTCTGCCCTTTGAAAACTTTTTTTTTTTTGGTACTGGGGATCGAACTCGGGACCTTACGCTTGCGAGGCAGGTGGCGGCACCACTGAGCTAAATCCCTGGCCCTTGAAACTTCTAATACTGTATCTGTTCTTTGTAGATTTGGTAGAGCTAACTCCAAAAAAAAGTATTTGAACCTGTTTTTTTAGGATAGAAGAGAATAAAGAAATATTTTTGATTGCCAGCTTATCTTCTTTAATGATGCTTTAAGATTTCTGTTTCTCCTAGAGTCAGTTTTGGGGTACATATGTGTATATCTTTTGAAAGAAATATATATATAAGGAAAAATACA
>NW_004624767.1:19625357-19640885 GCF_000247695.1 Heterocephalus glaber | reverse complement strand
GAACTCGGGTCCTTGTGCTTGCACAGCAGGCAGGGAAACCACTGAGCTAAATCCCCGGCCCATCACTGTGATATGTTTAACAGTGTAGCTTTTTTAAACTTTTTTTTTTTTAAAGAAACTCAGACTTTTTGATAACCTGGTTAACTTGTTTAGGAAATACATCTGCCTTTGCTTTATGATAATTCTTAGTCATTATTTCTTCTAAATCTATTCTTAATGTATTTTAACTTTTCCTTTTAGTTGACACAAAATTTACATGTCATATTACTACATTTTAATGTGTACAGTTTACTGAGTTTTAGTATATTCACAAGGTTGTAAAATGATCATTACTATCTAGTTCTACTATATTTCATCACTCAAAAAGGAACTCAGTAGCAGTAACTGTACTTCTCTCACCCGCTATGCCTTGGCAAATACTAGTCTACTTTTTGTCTCTATAGATTTGCTTATTTCCACATTTCAGCCTTTTGCATCTGGCTGATTTAACTAAGCATGATGTTTTTAAGGTTCTCCTATGTTGTAGCACAAACTTAATTTCTTTCTATGGCCAAAATGATACTCTGTATTTTGTTAAGCCTTTCATCATTCTATGGGTATTTGAATTGTTTTCATTTTTTGGCTATTATGAACAATGCTGCTATGAAGATTTATGTCCTTTCTTTTAAATTTATTCATGTGAAATATCCATAGGGTTTTAAATTTCAAACATTATATATTTACTTTCCAAGATTTCTAATAAGATTTTCCTCATTACTTTCAGTTTATCATATATGTAGGTACTTATTTTAAAGTCTGTCTCAGATTATTCTGTTAACTATTTCCTTACTTATAAGTGCAATTGTTTGACATATGTCATAGTTTTATGGTATTAGTCTTCAATTTTTAGTTTAGAGTTGATTTTCAGTTTAATTTAGATGTAATTTTTAGTTTAGAGCTAATTGTCCATGATCTGTTTAACCTGAGCCCATCCTTTGTTGACAGCTGTATGATAGGAGGTTCTCAGGATTGCTGAGCTCTCATCTGCGTTGTATATCTTAGATTAAATTTTACTTGGGTGGCAAGACACAAACCTCCTGCATCATAATAAACCATATAGTTCTATATATCCCCCATCAATGATGCTGCTACCAGTATCTCTTGGCTCTAGCCAGCACTCAGGTATGCAGGCAACATATTACTGGCCTTCATTCATGTGTTAGTCCTTTGCTTAGACCTATGTGTTGTCGGTGGGATTTTTAAACATGTGTTGCAATATTAATTCCTACCATGACAGATTTTCCTTTCCTCCCTCCCCTCTCCCTGTCTCCTTTTCTCCCCCCTTGCCTTTCTGTCTCCCTTCTTCTTCCCTTCCTCCTTCCCCTTGCCCCTTTCTTGCCTTTTCTTTATTTTCTTACGGATTGAACCCAGGACCTCTGCACTGAGGTATATCCCTAGCACATTTTATTTTTTATTTTGAGAACAGAGTCTCACTAAATCACTAAGTTGCAGAGGCCGGGCTTAAACTTGGGATCCTCCTGCCTCAGCCTCTCAGAGTGCTGGGAATAGAGACATGTATGCCATGCCCAACTTTTTTTTTTTTTTTGGACTGGGTATCCAACTCAGGACCTTGCACTTTTGAGGCAGGCGGTGGCACCACTGAGCTAAATCCCTGGCCTCTGCCCAACTTTTTTTTTCTTTTTGGTACCGGGGATCGAACTCAGGTCCTTGTGCTTGTGCAGCAGGTAGCAAAACTGCTGAGCTATATCCCTGGCCCTTTGCCCAACTTTTGATGATGGGTTTTTGTCTCTTGCTCCTTTTTGTTTCTCTTTTCAAAGATGGGGTAGAAAAACAGCTCTTCATCTCTGTTCTGTAGAGTTTCTCTTTTTTTTTTCACTATTACCATGTCTTTATTAAGATTTTAAAATATTTGTTCTATCACTTTATATATTTGGAAGAGCAGATGAGATTTCAACATGTTCAATTTATTTTGAAACAGGTTCTCATTTAGTTCTATTATTTCACCTTTTTGTATTTAAGTCTAGTCAATCCATCTATTTTTTTGTTTGCTTGTTTTGTTTTTTTGGTGTTTAGAGTGAAATTACTGAAATTGATCTCCGCATAATTACACAATTTACTTTAAATTATTATTAGGATTTATGAAGAATTCAGTTATAAACTTTTTTCCTCATGCATCCACATTTCCCTCGATTCTATACTGTTTTACTAATTCAAAGAGAAGTAGGATTCAGGAACAGTTTTTCATTTTTTCACAAAGAGGTAATTGAATCAGAAAAAAGGGGGTTGTCTTAGGTCAGGAAATCAATCAGTTGTAAAACTTAAGATTGATGCAAGTCATCCTTGTTCAATGCCAAATTCATTTAACTTCAGTATGGCATAACCTTGCTGCAGTATTATCCAGGGTTTTGTGATTGAATTAGAGATTTAAAAACAAACTAATAGTAAAAAATATTACCCATTAAGATTGATAGCTGGAACTTGATCTGGAAAATGTCCCATACTTTTTTGAGCGACTAAAACATTATATATGACTGTCTTAGAAGATACTTGTGTTATTTTAAAATGTGTTGTATCATTATTAGGTTTTTAAAGTGGAATTTTTAAATAAAAATAATGTGGTACTGGCACAAAAACAGATATGAGGATCAATGGAACAGAAGAAAGGATGCAGAAACAACCCCAAGCACATTCCACCATTTGGTATTTGACAAAGGGGGCCAAAAATATACATTGGAGGAAAGATAGCTTCTTTATTAGGAAAACTGACCATTCACATGTGGAATATTGAATCTTAGACCCATATCTCCCACTATATATTAAATTAAAACCAGAATAGATCAAAGAACTAAACGTTAAAACAGAAATACTTAACCTGCTGGAAGGAAAAAAAGGTAAAACTCTTGAAGCTATAGGCATAGGCAAGGACTTTCTGAACAGCATGCTAGTTGCACTGGAAATAGTACCAAGAATCAAAAAATGAGGTCATATCAACTTAAAAAGCTTCTGCACAGCAAAAGAAACCAACAGAGTGAAAAGACAACCTATAGAATGGAAAAAAATTTTTGCCTGCTGTGTGTCAGAAGACTAATATCTATAATACATAAATATATAATCCATTCTGTCAGTCTACTTCTTTTGATTGGTGAATTGAGACCATTAACATTGATAGTTATAATTGATAGATATTGATTCATCCTTGTCAGGATGTTTTACTATTGGTGGTTCTTTTATTTTTTTTATTTTTAAATTTTTTTTCCTTTCGCTTTAGTTTCTTACCTTGCCTGGTGCCTTCCCTCTGTTGGGCCTCATGGAGTTGTGATCTTCATTGTCTTTTTCTAGGATATTGCTTAGGATTGTTTGGAATGCTTGTTTGGTGTTCATGAAATTTCTCAGGTGTTCTTTGTCATGAAAGTATCTAATTTTCCCATCGATTTTGAAAGATAATTTTGCAGGATACAACAGTCTAGGTTGGAAGTTATTTTCTTTTAGGGCTTGAAATACTCGACTCCAGGCTCTCCTTGACTTGAGGGTTTGTGTTGAAAAATCTGCCGTGATTCTGATAGGCTTTCCTTTATAGGTGATTTGTTTCTTTTCTCTAACTGCCTGCAGAATTTTGTTCTTCTGTTGGTTTTCTGGGATCTTGATTATTATGTGTCTAGGCATAGATTTTTTTGATCATGGCTAATTGGAGTTCTATATGCCTCACGTGTCTCTATGTCCAATTCTCCACCTCTGGGAAGTTTTCCACTATTACTTCTGTGAACAGTTTTTTTATGTCTATTGTACTTTCTCCTGTTTTTTTCATGGACTCCTATCAGTCTTATGTTATTCTTTGCATCATCTAGCAGCTGCTGGATTGATCTCTCGTGGTCCCTTACTATTTTTAAGGAATCTCTGTTTTCATGGTCCTTAACTGCAATCCTGTCATCTATATCTGATATTCTATCTTCAGATTCCCTCAATGTGCTATGCATGCTTTCAGTGGAGTTTTTAATCTCCTGAATATCTGTTTGAATCTATCTCATGGATTCCATTTCTTTCTTATGCTGGGCATTCATGGCTTCCAACATGTTTCTGAGCTCATCTATTTTTTTTTTATCTGTTTCTGTTCTAGAGCCTCTAATCATGTCTTTCACTGTGCTTACCATCTCTATAGTTATCTGGGAGATTATTTCTGCTTTGAATTTTTCTAGAGCCTCATTCATCTGTTTTGTTACTTCCTGTGCTATCAGTTCAGGGTGTCCAGGTGATTTATTATCAGACTTTTCCACCTCGTTTCCCCCAGAGTTTACCCTTGGTGGGATGGAAGTCTGAGTTTGTGCCTTGCTGAAATGTCCTCTCATTTTTGCTTTTGGTACTGACCTTGGTTTACTTCCTGGGTTGATACTTTGAAATTGCTTATTGTAAGTATCTTTGTTGCTTGTAATTAAAACGCTTATGGAATGATTGCTTCTCAGAGGTGTCTTCCAGATATAGCTGGTCTTTAGGTTTTGAGTCTCTAATGACTCTGAGACTATCTTATTTTTATTATACCAGGAAGGACCACTGACTAGATCAATAACAACGCCTTAGCCCAAGTGATACAATAAGCAACACCATAGCATCAAGTACATCTTAGAAAATGACATTTTGTGATAGTTATTAATCTGTCACCTTTAACTGTGTGAATTAAATAAAAATTGAGGACCAACCCAACATATGTTTATAGTGAATAAACTCTTCAATATAGCAACTTTACCCTTCAGGATGAGGAGTTAGAAGGAGTTGGGGAGGGAGGGATAGATAGGTAGAAGGATAGGGGAAGGTTAGCAGTGAGACCAGAGGACAAGGGCAAGAGAAGAAGAGAAAAAGAAGAAATGTGAATTAGGGCCAGAACAGGAACACAAAGGGAAATGAAGAACAATGTGGGGCAGCAAGAGAGTGAGTGTGAGACAGAGGGAATGGAAAGAGAAAAGAAAGAAGAAGGAAAAAAAAGAAGAGAAAAACAAAAATTTGCAAAGAGTAGGAAAAAAAATTAAAAATAAGGAAAAAAAAACCCAAACCATAATACTAATTTTGGAAATAAAAAATAATAATGAAAATGAAGGGCCTCCTTCAGGGACAGCAGACTCCTCTGCTGTCACAATAGACAACGTGGGCAGCAGTGTGCAAATATAAGTCAATGAGTCTCAGCAAGCCAGTCGCAGATCCGTGCAATTCAGTCAGATTTCTGGTTGCAAGTCCCAAGTTGAGCTCCCTGTCCTCCTGTAGGGTTGAACTCTGCAAGGGTCTGCTGCAGGTTCCACCTGCCCTTTCCCTGAAGATAGTCCAGGTTCCAATGGGCAGTGATGATCCCGCCAACTTACCCAGTAGGTGGTCTGGTGGTCTGGTGTCCCGTGTCTTTGTAGTGTGGAGCCAGGTGGCAGTACAGCCAAGAGGCCCAAGGAGCAGTGTGTGTGTGTGTGTGTGTGTGTGTGTGTGTGTGTGTGTAAGTAGATCGCTGCTATGAGCGCGAGCTGGATGGGGCAGGTTCCCTGCGACCCCTGTAAGAATTTCTTAGTACTCTTTACGTGTTGAGGGAAGTTGTAGACAAAGTGAAGTTCATGCATATTTGGAGAAAAGTTCATAAGCCTCCCTTTTGGTGCTCCTTTCTCTGTGCACCCGTGTGTTTTCACAGTATGCTGCCTTCCAAACATTCTGTTGGTCTTTGGTATGTTGCTATTCCCACTGTGTCTTGAGAGAAACAAGACCACTTATAACTCCAGATCAGACGTGTTCACATTGACTGGTGCCCATTATTTGTTACTGTCATTTGTGAGATTCTTCTGCTGCCTCCCTTAAGCCTCTCCCACCTTTTCCCAGTGCATGGATAATCTGAGAGAGAAGCACAGCTTTCCTGGCACAGGCTCTCAGCTCTCTTTGAGGAGACAGTGTTCTTTGATTTGCATTGATTAAGGCAAAGGAAATGAGAAATAGAAGAGACCCAGGCTGAAGAGGGTTCAGAAATAGGGCTCAGTTGAGGATTCCTGGAGCTGTTTACTGGCCTGTGTACATAAAGACAGAGGTTGATAAGAGAAGCAGTTTAGCTTTGTGAAGAGGACTTCAGGATACCAGAGAGCTGGGCTTAATTTTAGCTTGGATACTAACTTCCTGAGTGACATTTGGGAAGAAAGTCACATAAATCATCTGAGCCTCCCTTTTCATATCCTTAACATGAATTTTAGACTTGGTGATATCAAAGGTCCTTTCCAAGGCTAAAGATCCTCTTGAGACTTAAGACCTGTTATCTTCTGGCATTAAAAAAAAATGGCTAGGATAACCCTAGGATAATTCAAGTCTGATACTGTGTTCTGAGGCCTTTTGAGCATACCTTAAGAACTGAGAGTTCTCAGAAACTGTATTAGTTATATAATCCTTGTATCACTGTGATAATTTATACACCTGGGTTTAGCTTGCCTCAGGCTTCAGTGTCTCAGCAGTTGTACTCAGTATTGGATTAAAAAAAAATTTATTACAGATTTAGTAAACAGCAAATCTTTTTTTTTTTTTTTGTACTGGGGATCAAACTCGGGTCCTTGCGCTTGCCCAGTAGACGGCAAAACCACTGAGCTAAATCCCTGGCCCAACAGCAAATATATTTTAAAATCTCATATCTGGTAGTTTAGAACTAGCTTTGGAAAAAGACACACAGTGAGGGGAGGTAGATGGAGCTACAATAATTTTATCTTGTCTTTCCCCTTCTTTTTCATACCCTTGAAAGCTTTCTCCAGAGCTTCTTTAGGAAATAGATTGTGCAGAACTATAGTCTGTTTCTTTTTTGGGGGGGGGTCGTGTACCGAGGATTGAACTTGGGACCTTGTGCTTGCAAGGCAGGCGGCGGAACCACTGGGCTAAATTCCCAGCCCCTGTTTCTTTGTCTTTTAAAAAATCACTTAATTGGCTTCTGCCCACCTTGTCATAGTAACTTTCTATGATTAACTCATTCCTTTGCTACAATGTCAAAAGCATCTGGTGGTACCAGTTATTTTTAGGAGTGAACTTTGACTTTTTAATTAAATGTCTGCTTTCAAAAAGGGTCTGATTTTTTGAGGCTCTTTTTAGGACCAAACTATAGAAAATAGTAATCCACATGCTATATTATCATAGGAATAGCAGTATTTCCCATCTGAATATTGCATATACATTTCAAAACATTTCATTTATGTTATCCAAGTTGATCTATACAACACAGCTGAGAGAGACAGTACAAAGCCATTTTCTTTATTGAAATGAGAAAAATGAAGTGACCTGATCACCACTAGTTCGTGGTAAAATTTGACCCCAAGTTTGTGTTCTCCCACCTCTAGTTCCAGACTTTTAACTCCACACATAACTTTCTCTTCATCATGGTGCCTTGTGGTAGGAAATGTTCCTTCTGGCTTGTATGTTTAATGCAGTCCTAAGAAAAGCTAGCCAGCCAGTCTCAGTCTGCTTTACCATGGTATCTTTGAACAGACTATCTAAAGGAGAGTAGAGAAACACTGAAAACAGAAAAATTAATTTAGAAGCATTTTCTTGCCAGGTGTGGTTGTTGCACTTCTGTAATCCCAGCACTCTGGTAGGTTGAGGAAAGGGAATTGCAAGTTTAAGCTCAGCCTGGGCAATTTAGCAACTTAGTGAGACCCTGTCTCAAAAAAGGGTTGGGGATGTAGCTCAGTGCCAAGACCCTGGATTCAATCCTGAGTTCTGTACTGGAAAAAAAATACACTTTCTCCAGACCCCCTATTCCCTGTAAAGTGAGTTTGTCTTCCTGTTACATCAGGATCATTAAATGCGAACCTATTTGATGACATATTTTTGCCCACTGCACTTATGCAGCTTTTCTGAGTAGTGTTGAGCAGGGGTGCTCAGATCATTACCCATTTAAAAGACTTTATACGAACAGTTCTGAGAGTTATTTTTGTAATTTTTAACCTTTTCTTTATCATAGCACATCTAAAAGAAAGGACACATGCTGGTAACAGTGACTTGTTCAACAGTGATTCTCAAGCAGAAAGAGAGACACTCTCCAGGAGGGGTTTCCTCACCCTTTCTCCTCTCCTTTGCAAGTCTCCCATATTACTGTTTATAGGATGAATTAAGATCACCCATTCATTTCTTAAAAAATAATGTAATTCTGGGCCAGGGATTTAGCTTAGTGGTTTCACCGCCTGCTGCCCAAGCGCAAGTGCAAGGACCCGAGTTTGATCCCTGGTACCAAAAATAAATAAATAAATAAATAAAATAATGTAATTCTTCACTTTAAATTTCCTGAGCTTTCTTTTATTTACAAATGGGAATTGGGTGGGTTTTTAAGTTGCTGGAGGGGCAGCTGCCTGAAAAAATAGTTGTCAGTAGATAGAAATGGCTTCTAAAAGGCATCTTCTCTTATTCTATCCGAGAGCACATGAACAGAACACATTCTATTTAGAGCACATGAACAGCATTCTTGAAGTAGTCATTGTCACTCAAGTTTATCAACATTCTCTGTCCCCTTAGGAATCCATACTTTGCTCACAGCTCATCTCAGTGCTATCCTCATGGAGAGCCACAGTGTGATACAAGATTCTATTCACTTCACTCTGGACCAGATTTTGGAGCAGCATAACCAGGCTGCCAAGGTAATAAGAAATTCAGAACCTCTTATTTTCTTACTAATTCCATAACCTCCTAATTCTCCTATTTTTAAGAAAAAGACAGTGCATAATTACAGAACCTCAGAACCCCCTCTTCCCTCAAAGGCCCATCCTGTTTCTTCTGCTGGTTGGATGTAATAGTACATCCAGGCTAGAAACTCAGGCTTTCACTTAGATGGGTCACTGTAGTTAGCTTACTTATTCTTACCTCGTACTGGGTGAGTTTGAGTAAGCAGGGACAGAAATTATGTAGAAAAATGACTGATATGGTGTCTCTTCTTTATCTGTACATCACCCTCTCTCACACATCCTGGAGCTGCTGCTTCACTAAACCTTGACTTTTCCCTCATCTTCCTAATTCTCTATAATACTATATTTTCTTCGTTTTTATTCTTTTGAGACAGGGTCTTGGTATGTAGTTCAGGCTGGCCTTTTGAACTTTCAGTGATTCTCCTGCCCAAGCCTCCCAAGTGCTGTGGTTACAGGTGTGCACCACCATGCTCAGCTTATAATACTACATTTTCTTACCTGACTTTATGAATTCTTCCATCCTGTGTACTTTTCCTTTGCCAAATTGGGGACCAAACATGGAGCTGCTCTACCACTCAGCTACATCCCCAGCCCTTTTTCTTTGAGACAGGATCTCACTTGGTATGTAGCCCAAACTGGGCTCAAACTTGCAATCCTTCTGCCTCAGCCTCCTGCAATGCTAGCATTATAGGTATGCACCACTTGGTCCTGCTCATCCCGTGTACTTTTTTTTTTGGTACCGGGGATCGAACTCAGGTCTTTGCGCTTGTGTAGCAGGTGGCGAAACCGCTGAGCTAAATCCCCGGCCCTCATCCTGTATACTTTTGGTAACACATTTACTACTATATATGGCCCCCCTTTTAAAGAAAAAGCCATTCTAAGACAGCAAAACTTTAAGCTTTTTTTAAAAGTTAGGAAGTGAATCTGTTTTATTACCCAATGTCTTACTGCTTATCTTTTCTAAATGTATCTGTGTCAATAGGGCATTGCTATGGGAGAAGAGAGCATTTTAAAATTTTATTTTAATTCCTACAGGTCATAACATAAAGATATACCATGATCTCAGTGAATAATGTTGTTAGGGGACATCCTGCTGTGACTAAAATCTTTGCTCCCTTTGGGGTTTTCTGAGCCAGCAGTTTGGGATTAATGTGGTCTCCTTATGTTCCATAGGCTCATCAGAAACTGCAGGCCTCACTCTCTGTGGCTGTGAATTCCATCATGCATGTGGTGACTGGAAGCACAAGTGGCAGCTTCCGAAAGACATGTCTCCAGGCCCTACAGGTAGTAGGAGATTGGGGATGCTTAAAATCGCCAGGATTTTAACAACATCATGCCTATCTTTGTACTGTGTATAGTGCTTTTACAAACATTATTTCATTTGCTTCTGTTGTGATTATACATAGTACCAGGTCTAACTGTTTTAAGAACTATTCATAGAATGAATTATAGTGTGTACTATTTCATAAATAAGAGAAGTTTTTTATAATTTCTACTTTAGGTCACACCGATGGTTAAGAATGTGCTAAGATTAGATCCATGATTTTCAGTTCCTTGTTGAAGAATGCTCTGTTACCTAATGGTGACAAAACACATTGGAAATAACTAAACAATCATAAATACCGAGCAGTCCCATTTATGTGACAATATAGAGCTTTGGAATCAGAGGGTTAGGTTCAAGTCTTGACTCATTTACTTATTTGCTATATGGACTCAGGTCTATATTGAACTTCTCTAAACCTTGTCTATAAATTAGAAAAAAAATATAGATACCCCTAGAGTGATGATGGCTAAATGTGTATCATGGTCTGAATATTGGTATTTCCTCAAAATTCACATATTGAAATCTAAAATTATGGATTTAAGAGGTACAGGGTTTTGGGGAGATAAATAGGTTGTTAGGCTTTATTCCTTATTAATGAAATTAGTATCCTTAATAAAAAGAGGCCCTCAAAAGACCCTTTCCCCTTCTGCAATGTGAGGGCACAGGGAGAAGTAAGCAGTATGTAACTCTGAAGAATTCAGCCATCTTGGTACACTAATCTTAGGCTTCCATCCTCCAGAACTGTGAGAAATAAATTTCTATTATATAAAACCTCTGGTCTGTGGTAATTTGTTACAGGAACCCAAACAGCCTGAGATTATGTGAAAGTGTACAGTACATGATAGGTTCTCAGTAAATGCTAGTTTCTTTCCTTTTAAGACTGTGTGCTATTTGGTATTATCAGTGAATAACATACTCATTCCATGGTAGTTTCTTCATTTTTATGTAATTTTGGGTTGTATTTTTGTGGTACTGGGGATTGAACCAAGGACATTGGACATTCTAAGCTACATTCCCAGTGCCCCCACACCCCCGCCCTTTTTTTTTTTTGGTACTGGGGATCGAACTCGGGTCCTTAACTTGCAAGGCAGGCGGTGGAACCACTGAGCTAAGTCCCCAGCCCTCTACCCCTTTTTTTGAGACAAGGTCTTGCTACATTACCAGGCTGATCTCAAACTTGTGATCCTCCTGCTTCAGCCTCCTGAGTAGCTGGGATTACAGGGCTGTGCCATTGTGCCAGCCATTTTTATGTACTTTTTGATCTTGAGAAGATAATATAACACAGAGAAAAATTTAAATACACAGTAGCTAATAAATTTTAGCACTATAATTTTAATTTTTGTGCATTATATATATAGTCATAACTAAAGCGTTCTGTTTTGATACGTAAATTGACATTTTACCTGTTTGAACAGTTTCAGATTTAGTTTTGGTTAACCAATATTCCTCTGCATTGTTTTAATCTAATTTAATAAACTATTCCTCAAATGTTAGACATTTAAGTTGATAACATTCATTCTCCTGATATAAATAGTACTTCGTTTACTACCTCTTGTTATATCTTCCTTATTTTGAATTATTTCCTAGAATAAATTTCTGTAAAAAGAGTTAGTTACTGGGTCAAAGCCTGTAATACCTTTATAAGCTAATAAGTTTTTTTTGTTTGTTTCTTTGCCAGTACCATGCTGTTTTTATCACAGTAGCTTTGTAGTATAGTTTCAAGTTGGGGGTTGTAATACCCCCTGCCATGTCTCTGTTACCTAGAATTGCTTTTGCTTTTTTTTTCTTTGTATAGGGAATCAAACTCAGGACCTTGTGCTTGCGAGGCAGGTGGCAGTATAAGCTAATATGTTTTATTATAACTTTCCCTTTCTGAGTCACACAAAATAGTGAAAAGAAACTCTAATTTTTGTTCTACATGTAAGATCTTGGGTGGGTCACATCTTTTTAAATTTTAACTTTCTCATCTATAAAATTAGTATGTTGTAGTAGGTGATAACTCTGGCTCCCTTCTAATATCCTGCAATTTGACATTAAAGTGTCAAAAGCCATTAACCCATCTCCATGGGTGCAGACTATACTCTTTGGTTCCTGTTCTCCCTAAAAAGTTTGAAGAGCTCTCATATCTGCCTTAGTGGGTCAGGGGAACCTTAGCTTTTTCAGAATCTGTTTTACAGAAGAACAGTTTATGTAACTCCTTCACGAACAGAGGGATCTCTGGGATATTTATCTGCTGTAGACTTAGGAGAAAAAAGACCTTGTTTGAAGAATCTTGCTAAGGTAACAGAAATGAAAAGAGATATAGAAGCTATTACTACCTGTCTCTTGCCAAGTATCTTAGACATTTTTTTCTCCTCTTTTGATCCTATAGAAATGAAGGACATGCTAAGCACAGTATGGGGGATGTCAATGTCCCATCTACCTCATCATTTCCCCATTTAAACTTCCTGTGAGTACTTAGCCCTTGGTTTCCAGTACTGGAACTCAGCATCTTCTCTGTCTGGGTCTATTTTAGGCAGCTGACACACAGGAGTTTGGGACCAAACTGCACAAAATATTTTGTGATATCACCCAGCACCGATTTCTTCACCACTGCTCATGTGAAATGAAACAAGTAAGTGTAAAGTAATAATCAGTACTTTGATGGAAGACTTTCATTTTGATATGTGAGAATCTTAAATTCAGGGTGAGTAGGTACCTGTGCACTAACAGTCTGAGGCTAGCCTTTCAGCAAGAAAGCCTGTTGTTTTGAAAAACTTTATAAAACAAGTATTACATAGAGGTTGAGAGGACAGTAAGATATCCCTTGAATTCTGTTTCTGCCACTAACTAGTTGTTGGCATTACTGTGGAAGTTATTTAATCTTTCTAAACCTCAGCTTCTTTATCAGTAAAAATAAGAATGATGCATACCTAAAGTTACTGTTATGAAGTCTGAATAAGATCATGTATGTAAAATGCTCAGTGTGTAGCTACTATTATAATGGTGATTATATGATGGGATCATTATAATTAGTGTTGCCTAATAAAAAATACATCTTCATCTGTTTACCTTTATGGATGCTGGAGCTCTAGATTTGCATTACTTAGGGTCTCTACTCTCTAGGAGGTCAAATAGCTTCAGCTGGATTTGTGGTAGACTCCCTTAACAAGGGAAGGGAGATTATAGCTAGAAAATTCTATATATCTTCAGATTACAGGTAGAGCTGGTATTACTGGTGTAACTGAAGCCTACCTCTCTGGCTTTCTTGGCTCTAATCAGTAGGATTGACTTTTCGGGACTTTTTTATAGGATGACTAAATAAGAGATTTTAAAAAAGAGATTAATACTGAAATTATTGCTACTGCTTCACCAATGGCTTCTGGCCAAGATGGAGTAACCGACTAGATTTGCAGTCCTACCTGAAATAGAAATTTTGGACACAGTATATGAAACAGTGGCTTGAAGATAATGGACATCAGGCAACAAATAGAATGGTCATTCCTAAGTAATAAAAAGCAAAAAATTTTTTGCTTCATCAAACAAAATGATGATTGCCCTGGCATATCGCCTAGAGAAAAAGTATGAAGGCCATGGAAAAAGGAGAGGGAGTCCAGGCAAAGCCAGTAGTCTCCCTAAGTTGAATAGATGGAGCTGGGATTCCAGGGATGCTGTCTCAATCCATCTTGTGTTGCTATAACAAAATACCTGTGGCTAGATACCTTATAAAGAAAAGAGGTTTTATTAGCTCATGATTCTGGTGGCTAGAAAGTCCAGATGGCATTATATCCAGTGTCTGATGAGGGAGGAAACAAGATTGAGGGGGAAGGCTAGGCTCTAATCTACTCCTGTGAGACGTGACCCATTTCATGAGATTCAACCCACTTCATAAGAACATTAATGGCTGGTCTCACTGAAGTACTCATAACCAGATCACCTCCTACTAGGCCCTACGTCCTAAAGGTCACAGCACCTTTCATTACTATTACATTGGGGAACAAGCCTTGCATATGAACCTCTGGGGAGCAAACCATTTCCAAACCATAGCAGATGCCGAGGCAGCTAAAGTTTTCAAGGAATAGTATGATTGAAGAGAGAGCTGGACAGAGAGAAAATTCTGGACAGCTGCAGTAGAGTTCCCTCTCTACTATTCATTTAAATGCTACTCAGTTCATATCTGTGAGGAAACTATCCACTGTAAAGACTCACTCAAAAGGATTAGAGAAACAACAAGTACATCTTACACAGATCTAGAAACAGTAACTGTTCCCACTGTCCAGAGAGGAAAACATCATAGTTTATGGAGCATCAGGTAGAATACTAAGAGTATTATCTCAGGAGTGGAGAAAAAGTAAACCTATAATGAACACTAGTCCTTTCCTAACAAAGCTCGAAAGCACAAGCAAGACCCAAAAGGATCAAACTAATTGCAAGTAACTCAATGACATTATCAAACAAATGAAGTAAATATTTATAAGAATATAGGAATATAGCAATATCCAGTACTCACCAAGTAATATTCATAGAACCTGACATCCCATAAACAATTAACAGCTTTTCTAAGAAGCAAGAAAAAACAGCCCACAATGAGAAAATATAATCAAAACTGATCCAAAACTGATATATCAGGTAGAATTCGTAAAGACAAGCCAAGTATGGTGACATACTTGTGTAATCCCAGCAGTTAGGAGGCTGAGGCAAATTCAAAGCCAGCCTGGGCTACATAATGAGTTCAAGGCTGAACTATTTAACAAGAACTCGGTCTCAAAAAAGAAAAAAAAAGAAAGTTATTATTACTACTTTTAATATGCCACAATTTTTTTTGCAATGTAGTCATTTTTGTGAGGGTGGGAAGTTTGATCTCAAAAACAATGTTCCATTTTTATGATCTTTTACAGAGAAATTACTATCCTGGCTGATATTAAAAATATCTTTTTAAAATCTCTTTTTTTGCAGTGTTGGGGTCAAACTTAGGGCCTTGAACATGCTAAGCACTCTACCACTGAGCTACCAACCCCCTACCACCAGCCCTCAAAATATCTTTAATCTTGCAGGACTCACACAATAAAGGGAAAACTCCTACACTTACTCAGTTGTGTATACACACTCAGTAGAAAACAAAAAGTCATTAATAGCAGCAATTTCTCTTAAGAAAATATACAATTACAGTGGTACCTCAATTCACAAACTTAATTCTATTATTCTGGTCACAAACCGGATTGGGCAAGAACCAACCAAATTTCCTCATAAGGTCAACATTGAACCTAACCACTGAATTTGATTTGGTTCTCATACAATTTGGTTTGTGACCAGAACCATGGAAAGAATTAAGTTTGTGAAAAATAGACCACATACTCGCTCATAGAACATGTTTAAGTAAGTGCTAAGGAATTGAAGTTATCCCCTGTATATTATCAGACCATAGTGCGATGAAATTAGAGATCAATAGCAAAAGAAACCACAAGAATTTCATAAACACATGGAAATTGAACAACACACTTCTGAATAACCAGTGGGTCACAGAAGAAATTAAAGAAGAAATCAGACAGTTCCAACAATTAA
>NW_004624767.1:19553919-19614051 GCF_000247695.1 Heterocephalus glaber | reverse complement strand
CTGTTGGTGGTTTCTCTTGCAGTGCAGAAGCTTTTTAATAAGATGAGATCCCAGTTGTTGATTCTTTGTGCTAGTTCCCGAGAAGCACACCCAATTTCATAAAACAAACACTATTGGCCATAAAAAATAGAGAAAAACAATGAAACTAAATAGTGATTGAGAAGATTAATAAAATTTATAAACGTGTAGCTAGACTAACAAGAATAAAAAGAGAGGGTACAGGCCAGGGATTTAGCTCTGGTTCTGCTGCCTGCCTTGCAAGTGTAAGGACCAGAGTTCGATCCCCGGTGCCAAAAAAAGAGAGGGTACAAATCATCACCATCAGAAATTAGGTGGCATGAGATATTAAACAAATTAATTATCAAGTGATACTATGAGCAACTCTGTGGCAGTACACTGAGCAACTTAGATGAAATACCAAAGTTCACTAAGAAGAAATACTCCTCTATATCGGATAGCTCTATATCTATTCAATTGAATTTTTAGTTAAAACCCTTTGCATTTTCCAGACTATGTAGAGAATTTTCAAAACTCAATAACAACTAATTAAGAAAAAATTTTTTTTGTACTGGGGATCAAAACAACTAATTTTTTAAATGAACAAAATATTTGAACACACTTCATAAGAGAAGGTTCAGATATACAAATGGCAAATAATCACGTAAGAAAGATGCCCAGAACTGGGCATAGTGGTGCATGCCTGTAATCCCAACCACTTGGAAGCCTAGGTCAAGAGGATCTCAAGTTCCAGGTCTGCCTTGGCAGCTCAGCAAAACCCTGTCTCAATTTTTTTTCTCTCCAGGTAACAGGGATTGAACTCAGCACCTCACAAGTGCTAGGCAGGCACTCTACTACTGAGCTACATGAACATAGGAAGTGCTTACCGAGCATGTGTGAGGCCATGGGACCAATCTTTGGTACTTAAAGGAAAAAAGATGCTAAACATAATTAGTCATTTTGAAAATTCAAATAAAAAGCACAATGAGATGCCATTTCACACTCACCTGAAATAAGACTTTACTATTGGGCGTTGGTGCTCACCTATAGTCCCAGCTCGGAAAGATCACTTGGAGAAGGGCACAATTCATTTCACCACAACCATCCACACCTTCAGGATGAAGCATGTGCCACTGTCAAAGGACCTAGGTCATATGGGCGGAGAGACTCCTCAGAATCTAGAAGTGTTTCAGCTTCTGAATCGCTTTTACTTGAACCTCTCTGTATTCTAGTGAGATCTCAAAAAAAAAAAAAAAAAAGATCTGACCTCTTTACCCTATTCTTTGGCTATAGTGATGGCTTACAGCCTTAGACCTTTCATAACCCAATTAACCTGGCAGATGATGGCTAGTGAACTCAAGATCTTGCCAGTAGTCATAGGTCTTGGAAGAAAGAAGCATTTACTATATCTAATCTGTGCCAAAATTTCGACTTTAATCTCCATAAAGATATTATAAGTTGTCATAGTTTTCCCATCTTGCAGATAAGGAAACTGGTTACAAAACTACTAGTAAATGGCAAGGCTAAGGTTTGTACTGAGATTTCCTGGCTCCAAATCCTAGTAACATTGTGACCACGTAAGACTGAGTGGCAAAGTATAGCACGTACAATTATATACAATGTATAATACTTGATAATGAAATAAATGACTATGTTACTGGTTTAAAAAAAAGACTGAGTGGCAAGCCCAGGGAAGAAGAGTGAGCCAGAGCATCAGGTAAATCCCATGTTCCACTGAAGATCATCAGTAATGGCCACTTAATGATAACTAATTTGTTAGTGGCACAAGAGTGGCACCCAGTGGCTTTAGCTGCAAACTACACGATCAAGGATGGTAGGTCAAATTCTTTTACCCCTGGGCCAGTCCCTGTTTCCATTTCTAAAGGAAAGTTAGACTAGCTGACCCTCTTTGCATAACACAGAATAAAATCACCTATAGCTATTGTATAGTTTGTGGAAATGCAAGAAATGAGAGAATATATTTAGAGTGTTATAGAGTATATTGAAGGAAAGAGGTCCGAAATTTAATACCTGGGTATCAGAACAGACAGTGGACAAGGAAGGAGTAGACAAGATAGTACTCCAGAGCTTAGTGTACAGATGTGTGTGGGGACAGAGAACTTAAATCCCGAATGAGTAGGAGAGGTAAACAGTAGGCAGTTTTCTGAGGAAAGACATTGTTTCCTTAGGGGTTATTCCTTAGGAATAAATGTTAAATCCAAGGAAATGTATCCCAAGGACAGGGCCTCTTCTAGGGCTTAGATGATGAATGGATAGGTAAGGTTCTCATAGGGCTCATGTGGGCAGTTGGTATGACCAATTTCACAAAGGAGAAAAATTTATATATCTATAAGATTTACAAGACTAGAATGAATGGAGTAAAACAAAAACTTTTTCTCAAAGAAAAAAAAATTTGTAAAATTTCTCAATATCATTTTTCCTTCTTTTTGCTTGCCCACCTTCTTACCTTCCTGCCTCCCTCTTTTCCTGTGCCCTGCCCCCATCTGTTTTTGTCTTTTGAAGTACTAAGATTGCACTCAGGGGCACTCTACCACTCAGCTATATCTTCCATCATTTTTGAGACATGATCTTGCTAAATTGCTACACCTGCCCCAGAACTTACAGTCTTCCTGCTCCAGCCTCCAGAGTAGCTAGATTATAGATGTGCATTACCACATCTAGCAATGCTGTGTCTTTTTTCATACTTTTAGGGCCATATTTGCCCTGTCCATGTTCCTTGGAATGCAATTACTTAGAAATTGAAACTTGTTTTAGTAAACAGTATATCTTTTTAATTGTGATATAATTCTCATACACTAAAATTTACTGTTTTGGAAGCTAGAAGTTGCACAGTGCCAGATCTAGTGAATAAAGTAGATGAGCCTTTCCATTGGATGGTAGTCAACAGCAGTATTTATGGTATTTTTTATTACACCTTGTAGAGACACAAAAGAGGGCTTGCAGATACTCTGGAATTTGTAGTGATGGTTGCACAATACAGTGACTATACTTAAAACCACCAGATGTATCCTTCAAAACAGTAAGGAAGTGGCAAGAACATTGGAATAAATGTGTGAAGTGAGGGGAAATATTTTGAGGAAATTAATGGCAATGTGTCTTTTACTGAAATAAATTTTTAAAAATTTTAACATTTACTGTATATTTTGATCACCCATTATATCTAGGAGAACTGCTAGATCATATTAATAACACTGTGTTTAACTCAGAGCGCCACAAATGCTAAGCTCATCCTCTACTTGACCTATACCCACAGCCAGTTTAACTTCTTAAGGAATTTCTAAATCACTTTCCAAAGTTTTGGCACCATTTTATGTTCCTGTTAGCACTATACTGGTGCTCCAGTTTCTTCATATCCTGATCAAAGGCTGTTTTTATTTTCACTATTATTATTGCAATCCTAGTGGATTCAGTGATTTTTTTTTTTTTTTTTGAGACAGGGTCTCACTATATAGTTCAGGGTGGCCTCGAATTCCCAATGATCCTCCTGCCTCAGCCTCCGGAATGCTGGGATTACAGGTGTGCGCCACCACACTTGGCTTTTCATAGTGTTTTAATTTGCATTCCCCTAATGAATAATGACGTTGAGAATCTTTTCATGTGCTTATTGGCAATTTATATCTTTGTTGGAGGAATATCTTCACATCTTTTGTTTATTTTTAAATGGGTTGTTACTTTATTATTGAGTTATGAGTTATTTACTCTCAATAAAAAAGTACTTTATCAGATATGATTTGCAAATATTTTTTCATTCTTGTGGTTTACTGACTTTCTTCATAGTTTCCTCTGAAGCAAGTTTTTAATTTTTATGAAGAGGATGTATATTTCTAATGTTTGTATTTTTTTTCCCTCAGTACTGGGGATTCAACCCAAGGCCTTTGCACTGAGCAACATCCCCAGCCCTTTTCTCATTTTGTTTTGAGACAGGGCCTTGCTAAATCACTAAATTGCCCAGGCTGAGCTTGAACTTAGAATCCTTCTGCCTCAATCTCTTATATATTAAGATTACAGGCTTGTGCTGCCATGCCTGGCTTATATTGGTATTCTTGTAAAGAAAAATGGGAGGATTGAGTTCTGGTCTCAGTCCATACCTCTGTTTTCCTGCCCTAATTGGACCAACCAGTGTGGCAAGGTTTTGAAAGACTACGCATGACTACAGAATGTGCCCTATGGCTTCCTATGTTTGACTATGTCAGCCCCTTGGTAATCACTTACCCTGTGTAAGACACAGCTATCTGTAAAGGGACAGAGGTATGATGAACATTATCTTCCAAGGCATTTAAGATATAGATAATAGACATATTAACATAAAAATGATGAACAGAGCCATGGAGAGCATACTTCAGATTCCAAGGAGACAATAGGGAACCATCTGGATTTCAGAGAAGTGAGGATATGTTCAGAGTGGCTAGACTGAGCTGCAGAAGAGGCCACAGAAGGAAACCCTGAAGGGGCCACATAAGAAGGAAGCCCTAAAGGCTGGAGGCTGAGTAGGGGATTCATGAACCAGGAGCAAGAGGGAGTTCTAAGTGGAGAGAGACACTGTGAGATCCGTGAGATCAGTGAAGGCAGCAGGCATATTCCTGTCTCAATAGGGCTCATTTATGCTTCTGCAAAACTCACTTGGACTTCTAAATTTTGTAAGCAGCTGATTCCAGAGAAAAAGAATTCAGCCCAGAATACAGAGGATGCACAGGAAAACAGCAGCCCAGCGCTTCTCACAGGTAAGGCTTGAGTTTTTCAGTTAAATTCTGAACTAAAACTGTGAAAGTAAGAATCGTGTCTTCAAACACAACCACATCCGTCTGGGATCTGGTTGTCGCCCACTGCCATTATGGGACTTCCAGGGCCTCAAACAGACATTTTCTCCCCAAAGCTGGTATAATAGAACTTGAAATTTCTAATACAGTTTGTATTGTTACAGATAGCAGCAGGTGATGGATCAGGGGAGAGGGTAATAAGCAGAACCAGGGCCTAAGTTGATAATGATTAATACTCTGTTTTGGGCTGTGGAGGATGGTCCTGGGTGCAGATACTACCTCAAACTTGATGTGTATTATGAGGAAGTATCAATGTATATAAGTGATGGCAATTATACTGAAGCCTTTCTTCAATCTCCTTTTTTTTTTTGGTACCAGGGATCAAACTTGGGATCTTGAGCTTGCGAGGCAGGGAACAGAACCACTGAACTAAATCCCCGGCCCTGAAGCCTTTCTTCACATAGGTCCTCATATTTCAATAGCCTGTGGGGCCCGTAGCAGTTCTTATGTACAGTATAGTCACTGGCAGGTACTGGGCACTTTCCTGGAGCTTTTAAGATATATTAATGCTCTTAGTACTCAAAATAATCCTACAAAGTATAGGTACTATTATTATTCTCATTTTACAGATGAGGAAACTGAAGCTTGGAGATGTCAATAAACTTACCCTATGTCACACAGCTAGTAAATGACAGAGCTTGAGCTGTTGTACCCTCTCATTGGCATGCATTCTGTGCCCTGTGTGGGCAGGATTGCTGAAGAAAATCACTGAAAAACTGTTTTGATGCCACCACACATCCATGGTCTGTTCACTCAGGAGCCTTTCTTTTGTCAATCCTTTGTGTTACCTTTCTGGGCCTTTCTCCACAGTGGCTACTTCAGTCCCCACCACCACCACCACACACCTTTCTTTTGAGGTCGTGGGGATTGAACCAAGACTTTATACAATTCTCCTTTTTTGTTACAAGGTCTTGCTAAGTTGCCCAGGCTGGCCTTGAACTTGTGATCCTCCTGCCTCAACCTCCTAAGTACTGGGATTACTGGTGTGTGCCACCATGCCCAGTGGCTACTCCATTCTTTTTTAAAAAAATCTACCTAGCCTCAGTCCCCAACTTAGTCTCCTACTTTATTTTATTGATTTCTTTTCTCAAGAAATTCACCAACTTCTATTTCTCCCACTGCAGAACCTTATCAGTGTGGGGACCTATGCCCTCCAGGCTCAGGATGACATCATCCTTTCTGCTTTCTCAGAACTTGCTTGTGTCAGTTATCACTTCTGCACCTTCAACTCTCTTCTTAGTTCTTTTCCTTTAGCCTACCAATCTCTCATTTCTTCAGAAGTAAATCTCTTGTGACCCTGAATTTACTCCATATATCCTCTCAATCTCTGTCCAGCCCATCTCAGCTAAGGTTCTCAAAAAAAGCAAGTTACACCAGGAACAGTGGCACACATCTATAATCCCAACACTCAGGAGGCTGAGGCAGGAGGATTGCCGTGAGTTCAAGGCCAGGCTGAACTTCATATCAAGACCCTAGCTCCAAAATAAATAAATAAATACAAACAAAAAACCAAAAGCAAATTACATGTTCCTTTTGTCCCTTTTTTACCCCTCTCACTTTCCAGAACCTAAAGCACTTGCTTTCTTTGTGGCCTCTGAAACAGCAAGGTCTCTCTAGTTACCAAATTGTGCATTAAGCTTTACCATATGTAAACTATTTGCAGAATTCAGCATTGTAAGATTGTGACTTACTCGGTTCTCTCCTCAGCTTTTCTCTCCCACCACCTTCCTCTGGCTATCATTAAACAGTGCTCATCCTAAACTCCTTTCTAGCTCCTGTCTTCCATCCAGATTTTGACCGCTGCCTCTGGGCTCAAGATTACCAAATTGGTATGACCTGCCCAGGCCTCTCCTGAGCATCAAAGGGAACTTTATCTGCTCAGTAGGCAGCTCAGTTTTTTCCTTCCTGATGCCTTGCCTTCAGCACGCCACCCCAGGTCAACTCCTTTTACTTTAGTCTTGTCATAGTACCACTATCTCTCTAGCTTTTCACACTTGAAATCTCAGATTCATTCAACGGGCCCCTCACTCCCATGTTCCACATTCAGTTGTTGATCACCAGGCCTGTCAGTTTGGCCTGATGAATACTTTGCTGATGGTGCCTCCATCCCCACCGCTTTCACTTCTCTTGAGCTCTTGAAGTCCTGCCTCTAGTTTGATAGAAGTCAGCCTTTGACAGAATCATTCTAAAATACAAAATCAAGAATATATCTCTCCAGTCCTTAAAAATGCTTCACTGGCTTCCTATTTGTTTCCTGAGGATAAAAATGCTTCTTAGCCTTTTCTGATTCCTACTAATCTAGATTTATCTCTAGGATCTCTCTCTCTCTCTCTCTCCCTCTCTTGCACCCCTTGCATTTGTATAAAGTTTATTTGCTTGACTTTCAGCATGGAATTCTTTTTATCTGTGCAAACCTAATTCAGTTATCTTCTCAGGGAAATCTTTCCTCACCTCCCCATGGTTAGTTAAAAGCTTCCTTCTCTTTTACCCCTGGGTTTTGTACATACTTGTGCATTCCTCCCAGCACCTGAGCTTCTCCTAGGGAAAAGCTCACTTATCTACATTGCCAGGACCTCTTCAGGAAGACGCCATAGATTTTTTTTTTTGGTACCGGGGATCGAACTCGGGTCCTTGCACTTGTGCAGCAGGCAGCGAAACCACTGAGCTAAATCCCTGGCCCAAGAAACCATAGATTTAAAGGCACTTTCAATTTTCACAAGTAAATCAGGAATAAGAAAGCTGCCCATGGGCACTGGCTTGCTTTCCTAGGAATCACAGCTTGGCAGGGAGGGAAGAGCTTGATAGTGCAGACTTCATGGACAATCTGTATGTGAAAAGTCACTGGAGGAGTTAAGCCTCCAAGTGAGGGCTCGGTAGAATCCCAGATGCCCCTTTCAAAGCCCAGCTCAGGAGGGATACAGGGGCCTGAAACCTTTCTGAAGGCCTTGTAGCTGCAGGGTTTTGATCTGGACAGGACCTGGGAGTAAGATGAAGTGGGCTTGCTTTCTCCTAGAGATCATCAGGCAAGCAGAACGCAAGAGGCTCAAGAGCGGCAGCTTCAGCCAGGGCCAGGAGGAGATGCTACTTTTCATGACCTCACATCGCGTGGAGCCCCCCAACGCGCCTCTCACGCCGAGGGAAAAAGAGGCCCGCACAGCACACGACAGGGCCCCAGCCCCAGAGAGGGAAAGGCCGGGCAGCGGCCTGGAGGTAACGGCGAGCTCCGTGCAGAGAAGCGCAAGGAAAGAGGGGCGGGGACCGGGCCACTGAGGAAGGGTCCTTACTCCGGACCCTTTTGCCCCCGCAGGATGCACTGTGGCTGCAGGAAGTCTCGAATCTGTCCGAGTGGCTGAGTCCTGGCTCTGGGTCATAAGCCGTACCACTCCTAAAACTCCTCTGGACCGAGAATTTGCAGGGGGGCTGCGTGATATCTGATTTAATAAAGTTGCTCTACGCATGCGCCGAGTCTGCTCCAGTACCTGGGCGGGGGGCGGGGCCCGCGGCTCGCCCCGCCGCCTGACGTCACCTGCACTTCCGCGGGTTAGCGTCACTGGTTCGCGCCGCGGGTGTGGGCGCGATGGCGGCGCTGGGCGGGGATGGGCTGCGCCTGCTGTCTGTGTCTCAGCCTGAGCGGCAGTCCGAGTCAGCAGCGCTAGGCGGCCCAGGTTCCGGGCTGTGCTGCTGGGTGTCAGTGTTCTCTTGCCTCAGCCTTGCCTGCTCCTACGTGGGCAGCCTCTATGTCTGGAAGAGCGAGCTGCCCAGGTGCGGGGACTGCGCGCGGTCCGAACCCGTGCCTCCGCGAGGCTGGGCTGCGGGCGGACCTTGGGGGGAACCACGCTGACAGGTGGTGGCTGAGGGCCCCCTGAACTTACTGTCCCCTTCGTAGAGACCACCCTGCCGTCATCAAGCGGCGCTTCACCAGTGTCCTGGTGGTCTCCAGTCTCTCGCCTCTCTGCGTGCTGCTCTGGAGGGAACTTACTGGCATCCAGGTGCGAAGGAGGCGGGGCAAGGGGCAACGGGATGGAACTCGAGGGTGTTTGGGGAGGGAACAAGACTGATGCCCCCTTTCCTGTGGCTCAGCCAGGCACATCCCTTCTCACCCTGATGGGCTTCAGGCTGGAGGGTATTTTCCCAGCAGCTCTACTACCCCTGCTACTGACCATGGTGAGTTCTGCTTTATCTTTCCTGTGTTGTCGCTAATATCATGGGCCTTTTTTTAACCCCCTCATGTCCAGCTTTTGGCTGATGGAAGACAGGCCCTGGGATATGCATGGGTGGGAAAATCCCAGAATTGAAGAAGTCTGAAGTCTGATGAGGCTGGCTGAGGTTAAAGGTCTGGAGAATGTCAGTGGTTTGTGGTGAATGTCTTTCCTTTGATTTCTGCTATTTTTATGTTCCCAGATCCTTTTTCTGGGCCCACTGATGCAGCTCTCTATGGACTGCACATGTGACCTGGCAGATGGGCTGAAGGTTGTCTTGGGTGAGTGTTCAAGGCAAAGAGGGAAAGTAGGCATAGGCAGGCCAGGATAATGGGGAAAGAGAATGAGTAGGCTCAAGTGCAATCTGGACAGGAGATATATCATCTCTCAGGGTGTGTTTCCTTATCAGTAAAATTGGATCATATTGCTGGTTGGTCTCAAAGAATTGGTTCCTGATGTACAAGGAGTCCCCTTGGGACCTTTAACAATACTTGGTGTGGACCAGAAAGTGACATCCCCTCCTTCCTCAACTTTTTGCTTCCTCAAAGCAGAATTGCTCTTAAATTTTGATGTCTCCATAGTTTACTACAAGATTACCTTGCCTCAGCTACTAATGCTAAAACATGTCAAAACATTGCTTGGTAAACATAACATTCAGTTGTCCCCTTCCCCACTTCTCAGAAGTACTGATGCCTCGTCTGTGTTTGGCCTGGGTAAAATTGTGGAAGAGGGTCCTCTGAGTCTCATTGTTCAATAACTAGTAAATTGCCTGTCCTGAATCTGCTACTTAGCCCCCCGCTTCTGGGCCCGCTGCCTCACAGACATGCGTTGGCTGCGGAACCAAGTGATTGCACCCCTGACAGAGGAGCTGGTGTTCCGGGCCTGTATGCTGCCCATGTTAGCACCATGCACAGGCCTGGGGCCTGCTGTGTTCACCTGCCCACTCTTCTTTGGAGTTGGTGAGTGTGTTTAACCTGGTCCTGAGAATGAGGCTTGGGGTAAGGGGTGAGCCTAGAGCAAAGGCCACAGGGACATGGTACGGTTCTCACTTTACTTGTAGCCCATTTTCACCACATTATTGAGCAGCTGCGTTTCAGCCAGAGCAGTGTGGGGAGCATCTTCTTATCCGCAGGTGAGTCCTGAAAAGCCTGCCTGGGGCAGTTCTGGTTTGAGTGTGTTAGTGTATCCCTGACAGCCACGCTAGAGAAAGGATTAGAAACAGAGGGTTATAGTATTGGAGGGACCACTGACTATGGGAGTTGGGGTGCAGAGGACAGCTATAGGTGGTAAAGTAGGCACCCACTGCCCCAGGGGGAAGGGGATTGTCTCTGATGGGCATGTAGTGCTGGGGCAGGGTGGGTGTGCAGGTGTGGTCACTCGAAGCCTCCCCGTCTCCAGCGTTCCAGTTCTCCTACACAGCTGTCTTCGGTGCCTACACTGCTTTCCTCTTCATCCGCACAGGTTGGTCCTCAGTCTCTCATGGGTCTCTGGGGATTCAGGGACCCACAGGAATGGGTGGGAGAATGGGAATACTGTGTTCTAGGAGTGACAAAAAGTTTCTTCAACAGTCCTTGAGACAGGCTGAGCCAGAGCCCCCAGCATGGTGAAGTTGGAGAGGTGGAAGGAAGCAGAGTGGGTGGGGGTGGGCCACTGAGTTCCTATCTCAGGGGATGAGGGTCACTAGCCCTGAAAGGGGTAGAGGAGGAGGTGGGGTTGCTCCATGAGCTGCACTGTCTCCCCTCTCCAGGACATCTGATTGGGCCGGTTCTCTGCCACTCCTTCTGCAATTACATGGGCTTCCCTGCTGTGTGTGCAGCCCTGGAGCATCCGCAGAGGCGGCCCCTGCTGGCAGGCTATGCCCTGGGTGTAGGACTGTTCCTGCTTTTGCTTCAGCCCCTCACGGATCCCAAGCTCTACGGCAGCCTTCCCCTTTGTGTGCTTTTGGAGCGAGCAGGGGACTCAGAGGCCCTCCTGTGCTCCTGACCTTGACTCATATGTGACTACAGTGAACTCTCATGGGCTTCCCAGCCCCTCCCCATCAAGGGGTACTACAGGGGAGAGATTGGCTGGGATTCTTGAGATCTCAGGAATTTTTGCAGGGGATTGAAGCCAGAGCTAGTTGAATTCCAGGGACCAAGAGAAAGAAGCAGATATCCAAAGGGTGCACTCCCTCTTGAAGAGGGGTTGAGGAGCAGCTGGGAGCGAGGGGACCAAGGGGCAGGTCCCAGGAGCTGTGTACTCCCTCACTTTGGATTGCTGCTTCTCTTAGCTCCTCTGCCCCACCCTCACCCGGCCTCTGAAAAGCTGCTCAGGGGGGTTTATTTGTAAAACCCCTCCCCTGAACTTCCCAGGGTTTTGTCATTGTCTTTTTGCATCAGGACTTTATATTGGGATATTAAAGAGATTTAACTTGGGTAACATGGCCTTGGATCTTTGGGAATCCATCTGTTTGGGGTCTTGGGAAGAATTCCATACATCCTAGCTACCTTGAACACTAACCACAGGGCAGTTCAGCCCAGTAGGCAGTTCCCAAGAGAAGGGGGTGAAGTGGGGTCACCTGAGGCCATGGCTTTCTCCCTGAGCCATGCTCCATGTCCTAGCACAAGTGTGTCTGAGACTGCAGGTACCAGATGTGGGCCCAGGCACTCATGGCCCTGACCTCATTAATGGAGCCTCCAGCTTGTGGAGGGCCCTCGAGAGTCTACCAACTTCCATTTGATGAGTGGAAGCAAATCCAGGACAGGAAAGGAACCTGCTGAGTCTCCCCAGAGTCGGGGCTTCTGGTTCTCTCCACCCATATCACAGTCATCATGCCTCCAGAGGAACTTAGAACAAAGGCCACAACCCTGAAAACAGTAGGGACTCTCCCAAGCAATACAGTAAGTTGAATTTTTTTTTTTAGAACCTACTAGGTATGTTACTGTCTGACTTTTAGAATGATTCTCATTGCCCTGTCTAGGACCCTTTTCTTTCTCTTTGCTTCTTTAAAGAATATCCTTAGGACTCATTCCACAAGGCTGGTGGTTGCAGGAAAGGAAATGCATGTGCAGTCACTCCCCCATGATACTCCCAGGCTGGCTGTGACTAAACCACAATCATCAAGATTTAAAGGGCAGCATCACAGTTACACACCTGCCTTCCTGGAGAGCCTCTCCCTTTGTCTGTGTAGCAGCTATCAGGATGAGAGGGATGATTAGGGACCTGTTTTTATAGGTCCCTAATAGGGACCTATAGGGATCTGAAAGCCCAGTGTGACTTGTATGCCCAGGTCAGGTACCTGTACCCAGTCCTCCCCTTCCTCACAGAGTCTGGCATTTCTTACACACACACACACACACTATTCTGCTCAGGAACTGCCCATCCACCTGTGCCTGTCTCCTTGTATCGTCCATGGGTAAGAGGGCAATGGTGCAGTCAGAATTACTATTCCCTCTGCAGGTAAGAGGACTGAGACCCAAGGTTTTCTTGAGAGTTGTTATGGGATAGACGGGAGAACCTGTGACCCTGTCTCCAGTCTACTAACCTCCCACCCACATCCTCACACCCAAAGCATTCACAATCTGCCTTATCCCCATTCCCAAGGATCTCTTCCATTGCCCAAGTGGTCCTTTGTGCACTTAGTCCTGAGTTAATGAGGTAGGAGGTTGGCCCTGGTTGGAAGTAGGTCTGTCGACAGCCTAGCTAGTTCCTCTCTGCCTTTTCCTACTTGTGGAGTTCTGGAAAAGTTATCTAACCTTCCTATAACTTGATTTGTGTCCATAAGATGGGTGAAAGTTGACTCTTCCAGTTAATAGTTAAGTGTTTAGAACAAACCTTGTTTCCAAGCAAGCTCAGTAATGGCTGGTCATATTTGGTGTGTGTATATAATAGGTGCACAGTTGCCAATCTGTCCCCAGCCCCAGTTTGAGAGGCAGCTACCTTCTCTCTGCCTCTGGGCTGGGGGCAGCATTGGAGGTAGGGTGGATGGCACAGGACCCACCATGGAGGGCAGAGGAAAGCTAGTTTAATTGAGCAAATGTCCCAGGATCTGGGGTTTAGGTCTCCCCTGCAACCAAGAGGTAGGACCCCTTAATCTTCTCCAGGTCCTAAGACCATCTATTCCTCCACCTGTAGTCTCCCATGAGGAGAGGACCCTTATTTGTCAAGAGATGAATGTATAAGCAACTGTCCGCCAGTGAGGGAAGGACAGATGGCTGAAGGGAATGGGCCTCTGCAGGAGTCTCTGCTGTCCCACTGCGGACAGGACCTCCACGGTCAGGCCTTCCTGCCCTTGGACACCAGCCTACCTGGGCCTGCCCTGGCTGCACAGCTTCTGTTGAAGGTTTGAGGTGGGGATGGCCAGGCTGCCAACCTGGGACAGCATCACTCAATTTCTAGAATGAGGTCATCACCTTCCAATGTCATGTCCTTGGTCACATGGACCTTGCGAACAGTGCCCTCCATGGGCGAAGTCACCACAGTCTCCATCTTCATAGCACTGAGCACACACAGGGGCTGGCCTTTGGTCACCTTAGCTCCTGCTGTCACCTTGATGTCTATCACCTTCCCAGGCATAGGTGCCCCAATTTGGCCTTTCACATCCTTCAGAGCTTTGGGGTGGAAATGCATCTCCTGCAGAGAGGGCAAATGGGACATGAGACAACAGGTCTGGCCCAGCCCCACTACCTGGCTGGTCCTGAGGGAACCGCACCTTCATGGCCTGGGTGTCCTTGATCAAGATGGAGCGCAGCTGCCCATTGAGCTCAAAGAAGACTTGCCTCTGGCCAGCCCGGTTCAGGTCACTCACAGCCAGAGCTTTGATGTGTAGTGTCTTGCCCCGCTCCAGCTCCACCTGCAGGGAAGGCATAGAGGCTCAGAGCTAGGGGAAGTCAAGAAAATAGGCCCCAACACCCACCACAGGGGAGTCCTCCACCCTGGGTCTCAGCTCCTCACTTGTCAAGGCTAGCTCTTGGTTTCTCAAGGGTCTTTTCAGCTCCCAAAGCCCACAAAACTGGGTGAGAAGCAGGCCAGTCTGTTTGGGGTTTTTTGGTGGTACCAGGGATTGAACTCAGGACCTTGAGCTTTCGAGGCAGGTGGCGGAACCACTGAGCTAAATCCCTGGCCCAGGCCAAAGTCAGGAGCTCTTAGGGCAAGGGTGCTGGGTAGAATGGGCAAGCACCAGAGCCACTGACCTCAAACTCCTCTGCAATTTTGGGTCCCTGCAGGAAGAGGCGGGTATTGAGGCTATCCAAAGGGCCAAAGGTGGCAGTGAAGTCCTTGAATTGGGCAAAGACATCAGGGTACATGGCTGCTGAGAGTACATCCTCTGGGGTCACTTCCTCCTCATGCCGCTCAGTCAGCTCCTTCTCCAGCGCCTGCAGATCCAGGGGAGGGAGGGAGGCTCCAGGCCGGCCCTCTACCCTTGGCAGATCCTTTAGCACCTGGAGAGCAAGGAAGAGGGTCAGGCCTCCTTCCTCTACCCAACCCCCCATCCTCACACTATTTTGGGCTTCCCTACCTTAGAGCGAAGGGGCTCAGGGAACCCCCCATGAGGGACACCAATGTAACCCTGCAGGAACTCCACCACAGAGCGAGGGAAGGACAGCTCTTCGGCCTGAGCTTCAGCCTCTGCCCGGCTCAACCCATTCTGCACCATGAATTGTGCCAGGTCCCCCACAATCTTGGAGGAAGGAGTCACCTGAGGAGAAGGGACTCAGGAGGTTATGGTGCCACATTCCTTATTTGAAGCCCAGAAGAAAGTGCAAGCCTGTGTCAGGTAAAAACCCAACTTACCTTGATGAGGTCACCCAGCATCTGGTTGGCTTCCACGTAGGCCTTCTTGACCTCCTTGAACTTGGAGCCAAGCCCCATGCTGTGGGCCTGGAAGTGCAGGTTGGTGTACTGGCCCCCAGGAATTTCATTCTCATACACATCCGAGTTGCCAGACTTCATGGTGGCCGTGCAGTCAAAGGCAGCATACAGTCCCCGAGCCCCCTCCCAGTACTCACTGTAGTCAAACACGCGCTCCAGGGGCACCTCTGCAGGGAGGCCCAAGTCAGAGGAGAGCCTGGCAATGTGCTGAGCTCCCAGGGGTTCCTCCCAGGACCCAGGGCCAGTTCAGGTCTCATTTTAGGCCAGTGTGGGGTATCTGGATCCTAGGTATGGCCAACTTTACTGGGACTGGTGGCTGCAGCTTTGAGAGGGGCATGGCCATGGGATATCCTCTTCCTACCTGTGTCTAGGGGAGTCCCTTTGGTACAGGCTACCAGGGCCCCCATGCTGGGCTGTGAGGTCATCCCGGACATGGAGTCAGCTGCTACATCTACTATGTCAGCGCCAGCCTGGGCACAGGCCAGCATGGCTGCTACACCTGCTCCTGATGTGTCATGGGTATGGATGTGCAGCGGGAGGTCAGGAAAGCGGTCACGGAGGGAGCTGACCAGCATGGTGCAGGCTGCTGGCTTCAGCAGCCCTGCCATATCCTGGAGGAAGTGGAAATAAAGATGGTAAGGAGGGTCCTGATGTGTGCCTGCAGTTGGGGGGAGTAGGCAGAAAAGAAGAGATGGGCACCTTGATGCACAGGATGTGAGTACCAGCTCGCACCAGTTCTTCAGCCAAGCTCATGTAGTACTGCAGTGAGTATTTGGTGCGGCTGGGGTCAGCCACGTCACCCGTGTATGAGATGGCAGCCTCTACCACACCCCCAGCACTGCCTGCTGCCTCCATGCCCAGCAGCATGTTGGGCAAGTAGTTGAGGGAGTCAAAGATCCGGAAGACATCCATGCCATTCTCTTTGGCCACCTCACAGAACCTGAGTAGGTGAGAACCAGGGATAAGCCCCACCCTACTCCTTCTTGCAAGTCTCTGGCTCCTAGCCCACGTTATAGCCTCTAGGGGATGAAGTCTGGCCTGGTGGGTGGGTGGAGAGCACACAACAGTATAGACAAGGCCTTTTCCAGGGCCACCTGAGTCAGGGTGGCACTGGATGCATCTGCATGAGGCAGAGCTGGCTCCTTGCTAGTCACATGCCATGCAGTCATCAGCCTGCAGCCTGGAGGACTAGTTAGGATTCCTTGCTTTGCAACGGAGTGGCAGGTTGTAGGAGAGAGGACTAAACAAGGAGTCCTGAGGCCTGGGTTCCAGCGCTAGCTTTATTCCTTATGGCCTGGGACATGTCATCTCCCTCAGGGCTTCCACTGCCACATGAGTAACTGGAAGCTCTTTGGGTTCTGCCACTACAGTTCTGCACTTCATGGTACAGTAGCCCCTGCTGGGTGTGGCTACACAGACTTGGTGTCCAGCCCGCTATGGGGAGCACAAGTCATCTCTATTCTAGTGCCCATGGGCCCTACTATGCAGTGTCTGCCCCCCCACCCCCACCCCGGCTCACTTGAAGACCACATTGTCAGGGTAGTTGGTGTAGCCCACTGCATTGGCCCCCCGTAGCAGCATCTGGAATGGGATGTTGGGGATGAGCTCCCGGAGCTCCTGTAGCCGCCGCCAGGGACACTCATACAAGAAGCGCATTGCAACATCAAATGTGGCTCCTGGAAGAGGATGGAAAAGAGGCTCAGGTCAGCTCTGGAAGTCACTGGGATCCTGCCATGCCCTGCAGCTCTGCAGCCTAAGCATTGGGCCCCTTCTCACTTCTAAGGTTCCTCATATTCCCAGATCCAAGCATTACCATTTCTTCCCTTTGTTGATGCTCTGGGTGCTCAGGCTCACTTATGCCCTCTGCACATCTGTCTTTATTGCTCACATGTCCTCTTCCAGTTCTCCATGCCGTGATTAGCTACCACACTGGGTCTCCTCCTACTAAGCTGCTCAGGACAGTGCCTGGGTTTCACCTTTGCAGCCTCAGACTCTGTGCCAGGTCTGGCTGGAGTTGGTTCCAATTTGTGGAACAAGCAGGCACCCTGCTTCTTTAGTTCTCACTCTGGTTCTCTCTAGGGTGACCTGAGAAAGACCTGTCAACATCTCCAGCTTCTCTTAGTCTCCTGGAGCTTTAGGGGTGGCCACACACAGTGGACACTCAATTCCTATCAACACTGACCAACATCCCAGACCTTCTCTAGCCTACCTCCCCAGTTCTCCATGCTGAAGAGCTTGTTGAAGCTGTGAGCGACATAGGGTGCAATCTTTTTGAGATCGTGGGTGCGCACACGAGTGGCCAGCAGTGACTGATGGGCGTCCCTGAAAGTTGTGTCCATCAGCAGCAGCCCCGGGTGGTTTCGAACAGCTTGAGCAAAGCCCTCAGGGCCCTCTCGAAGAAGGATGTCCCTAAAACCAGCTGGGGGTGGGCCTAGGATAGACAAGGACATTAATGTCCATCCTGTAGGTGGCAATCTCTTGTCTCCCCCATGAGTTGGCAGAGTGAATCCCACCTACCTATGGGCACTGCAGGGACAATGGGGTCCGTGGGGCTGGGGCTGGCCTTGATGGGGATCGGGGTGGTAGGGCCATTCACCATGACATGTCCTGGAAGGAGAGCAAGTAGTGGTCAGGACAGAATGGGCCAGAGGTGGGATTGAAGGCAGCAGTGTGAATAGCTGGGCTTGGGGATAGGGACATTACTCCAGAACACCTGGTGCTCCACCTGTCCCTGTGCTCTCCAAAGCCAGGGCCTCCTGGGTCCAGGCAGTAGAGACCTATTGAGGGCCACATGGATAGAAAAGAGGATCTCTAGGAGCAAGGCATATGGACCAGAACAAGGGCAGGCTGAGGGGCAGGGGGCCAGGAACATGGGGAGGGGAGAGAAGGGCTGTGTGGGCGGACCAAGGTAGTGTAGCAGCTTCTGGGCCCGGTTCTGTGCGGGCCGCAACTGGAATAGCTCAGGGTTCTCATCGATGAACTGAGTGTCCACGGTTCCTGCCAGGAACTGCTGGTTGTTGAGCACATTCTGCAGGAAGGGGATGTTGGTCTGCAGGACAGAGGTGAGTGGGAGGGTGTCAGTCACCATACACCATGGACAGGGAAGGGAGAAGACGAGGCTGCAGCTGCCACCCTGGAGCAGCACAGCTTCAGGGCCTCCCCCATCTCAGCCTGCTATATGGCAGAATCCCCTATACAGCCAGGGGCTGAACCACACCCTTGATCCTTGCTCACTCCAGAGCATGTACCAAATACCAGCCCCTTCTGGGGTCTGGACTCCTGTGCCTCCCCCATCGTCATGGCATAGGACCAGCTCAGCCTTTCTCATAGCAGCCCACAGAGCACCACCTTCTTGCCCCCATGCTTCTTGAAAGAGGCCTCTTATCTTTACACACCCATGCTCTGACACCCATGAGGTTATCTCCTGGCCAAGTCCAGTGAGCACCCCCCCTTGCCAACAGTTCTCAACTTGATGGCCTTTCCCTGGGCTCCTGAAACATCTTGCTGTTCTGGTCTCCCACTTGGGCCCTCCTGCTTCTCCCAACATAACACCCGGTGAGCCCTGTTGGAAACCCCAGCCCTTAGCCTGTTTCTTGCCTGTCTGTGTCCCTCACTCTGGGAACTCTTGGGGGTGGGCAAGGTGCTGTCTGAGGTGCCTGGATCTGTACGCCATGTGCATAGGTCCTCAGCTCTGCTTATGAAATGGCTGGGTGACCAATGCAACTGAGGTAGGATGAGTAACGTAGAGGCCACAATGAACCTGAGGGTCCCTGAGACCTGAGGGAGCACTAAGAGAGACACCCCATGACTATGAAGCCACGTGGCTGGGACTCCCCTGTGTGAGCCTGGCCTATGGCCTTGTGGATATTCATATAGATAAGTAATCTCCATGTCACCCATTCATGGTTTCTGTCTGGCACCTTCAGCAGGGACTTGAGGCCCAGCATGGACCCTTTTGAGAGTTTGTCACCAGAGGGGTCTGATCACCCCCTGTGTACCTCCTAATTGTGGTACTCTGTGTGTGTGCTGCTGTGAGAAAGGCTGAGCTGATCCCTAGGCTTTGAGGAGGGGGGAGGTGGAGGTTTTCCACTGTAAGGGCACTGCCCCCTACAGGCCACCATTGGTCACTACAGAGTGGGACAGCCATCGGTGCCTCTTTTCTGTCGGATGTGATAGGTTCCCTGCTCCTGCCCTAACCCTTCAGGGGTCACAGCGGATCTGAGAGATACAAACTTTTTTTCTTAAAAAATCTCAGGTGCATAGGTTCGAGGTTATGACTAGCACGTTTGTATGTGTCTAATGTGAAGCCATATGTTTGAACCTTCAATTTTAAAATTGCATTTCAGCACATAATAGTAATGAATGTTTCTCTTGGATACACATGACCTACAGTGTAAATTTTTGTCCACAACCTCCAGCAGGGTAAAGATAAAGACATTTCAGCTAGGCCAAGGCATGGCTTTTGAGAAGGAATTCACTAAAGAACCCATCTAAAGAACCTAGATCTGCACAGGGGTGAAAAGGATCCTCAGGGGCCTCCCTGGTCCCCCAACTTTCCCTCTTGGTGTCCATCCCTCCACTTTGTAGGTTCTGGGCTATTGTCAGTCTCTGTGCTGGAGGTTCCCCGGGGGCAGCAACCTGGCCCACCTGACTCCCACCACAGGGTGGCATATGGCAGATGCCAGTAAAAATGTATGTACAGAATAAAAGTATTTTTGATGAGACAGAAACAAAGTATCTAAGGCCACTCACATCAAAGTAGATCCAACCCCTCAATTCACAAATCCAACAGCTAAGGCCCAGGCAGTGGCAATGGTAAGTATGAGTTTTAGCTACCAGTAGTCAGGCCTCCCAGGCTACAGGTTCCTCTCCTCTCAACCCTTCAGAGAGCTTATGTACCTGCCATTAATGTCCTTTGGTTTGGATGTGGAAATTGTTTCAGTAGTTAAGTGACTTGCCCAAAACTGTGCAGCCTGCAAGGCAGGCTTAAAATCCAGTCTCTGGTCTCCCTATGTTCCTGCTACTCGCCTCTGGGAATCCGGTCTGGAGGAGGGCGGACAGGAAGGAAGGCGACTCTTCTATTTCCCAATTGGGCTGAACACTCGTGGTGGCAGGTGCGATCAGGGTGCCCAACCTGACTTGGAATCCTCTGTGCTTCCACCCAAGCCCCAGCTCTCTGAGGCCACCTAACACCTGGGACCATCCACAGCTGCCTTCCCTAGGGACTTTGCCCCGCGAGGGTAGAGGGGGAGGGCGGGGCTGTGCCACTGCGAGAACAACTGACGCAGGGCTTCAAATGGCGTGCCAACGCCAGCCTGCTGGGAATCTGCGCGGCGCAAACCAATCAGGCCTGAGGCGGAGGCCGGTTGGCTCCTGAGCACCGGACAAGTGGGGGGGGAGAAGGGCGGTCGCGGGGCGGGTTGCCACCGCCTGCCCAGAGGCTGAGCCTTCTCGGTCCCACCCCGCAGTAACCCTGGTGGGGGCGCCGCCCCACCCCCCTAGGGCCTGTGTCTGTTGGGGACCCTTCACGTGACTCGGTGATGCAGAACGATTATGACCTTCAGCGAGTGTCTGTGAACTCGAGGGTCCCAGCAACAGTACGGGTTTGCGCCCGGCCCTGCCTGTGGGTGCGGGGAAGTGTGTGGGTGTGTGGACATATGTGGGCGTGTTGGGGAGGGTGCCCAGCGACACATGACAAAGACTCGTCTCTGGGAGACAGTGAAGGGGCCCGCGAGCTGGCGCTTTGTTTGGCTGTCTGCAGAGTGAGGTTCGCGCCGCGGCGGCGGGCACCTGAGCGGTGCAGGATGCTGGGGCGCCAGGGTGGCCGGGGGCGCGCGCGCCTATGCCAGGGTGAGTGCGCTGCGGCAGCACCGGGGGGCAGCTTGGCGGGCCCGCGCCAGGTTGGGCCTCGGGCGTGACTGGGCGCCACCCGTGGGCGCTGCAGTGGCCGGTGTCCCTGTGACCTCCGGAGCCAGCCTGGGCCCGGGTGGATCCCTGCACGCCCCTCCCCGTCCACCCTCCACGTGCGTGTCCGCGGCGCGCGCCCTGGGCGCGCGCCCGGCTGCCTGTCACCACCACCGCCACCGCGAGCCGCGCCGGGAAAAGGTGCCGGGAACCGAGCAGGCTGGGGCCACGGGCCCAAGCGCCATGGGCTGGAGGGCGAGAGGCAGGCGGCCCGGGCCTCGCCTCCGCGAGAGAGCGGCCTGGAGTCGGTGGGGGCTGGTGGGGCCGGCGTGGAGGCCGGCCCGCGCCCCCTGAGCGACGGACACCAGGTGAGGGGGTCGCAGAGCGCAGCATGGGGAGGGGGGGCTGACTCGGGAGGGACTACACCAGGTATTTTGGGGGGTGCCTTTCCTGGCGGAGGAGGAGATAGCACTGGGGGGGGAGGGGTCTGGCGATTCCGGGGGACACCAGGAAAAGGAAGTTCCAGGACCCTCCCTGCTCCTGGCCCACCTCTGCCGCTTCCTGCCTCATGCCTCACCTTGTCCCCAGCACCTGGACTCCCACTAAATGCTTAGGATATGTGACCTTAACTCTCAGGGGCCTGGCTCTGCAGCCCCAGCTTTCCTCCCTCCCTTGGGGCCTCCCTCCAGCCTCTAATCCAACCCTTCCCCAGGCCAGGCTCTGGAAGCTGGCTCCTGGGACTGTGCTCCGGGCACAAGTGGGTACCTACACCAGCCCCACCTGTGCCTGGGCCTCGGCCCTTCCTCACAGGACGCCCACCATGGCCCCACCACTCTTGCTGCTGCTGCTGGCCAGTGGAGCAGCCGCCTGCCCGCTGCCCTGTGTCTGCCAGAACCTGTCGGAGTCGCTCAGCACCCTCTGTGCCCACCGGGGCCTGCTGTTTGTGCCACCCAATGTGGACCGGCGCACAGTGGAGCTCCGGTTGGCCGACAACTTCATCCAGGCCCTGGGGCCACCTGACTTCCGCAACATGTCCGGGCTGGTGGACCTGACGCTGTCTCGCAATGCCATCACCCGAATTGGAGCCCGAGCCTTTGGGGACCTGGAGAGCCTGCGCTCCCTGCACCTGGATGGCAACAGGCTGGTGGAGCTGGGCAGTGGCAGCCTTCGGGGGCCCATCAACCTGCAGCACCTCATCCTCAGTGGCAACCAGCTGAGCCGCATTGCGCCAGGGGCCTTTGATGACTTCCTTGAGAGCCTTGAGGACCTAGACCTGTCCTACAACAATCTCCGGCAGGTGCCCTGGGCTGGCATCGGTGCCATGCCTGTCCTGCATACCCTCAACTTGGACCACAATCTCATTGACGCACTGCCCCCGGGTGCCTTTGCCCAGCTGGGGCAGCTCTCCCGCCTCGACCTAACATCCAACCGCCTGGCCACACTGGCACCTGACCCACTCTTCTCCCGAGGGCGTGATGCTGAGGCCTCACCTGCCCCCCTGGTGCTGAGCTTCAGCGGGAACCCACTGCACTGCAACTGCGAGCTCCTGTGGCTGCGGCGGCTGGCCCGGCCTGATGACCTAGAGACCTGCGCCTCCCCACCAGGCCTGGCTGGCCGCTACTTCTGGGCAGTCCCTGAGGGCGAGTTCTCCTGTGAGCCACCCCTCATTGCCCGACACACGCAGCGCCTCTGGGTGCTGGAGGGCCAGCGGGCCACGCTGCGGTGTCGAGCTCTTGGTGACCCTGCACCCACCATGCATTGGGTTGGCCCTGATGACCGGCTGGTAGGCAACTCCTCCCGAGCCTGGGCTTTCCCCAACGGGACACTGGAGATTGGGGTGACAGGTGCTGGGGACGCAGGAGGCTATACCTGTATTGCTACCAACCCTGCTGGTGAGGCCACTGCTAGAGTAGAGCTCCAGGTGCTGGCCTTGCCCCATGGCGGGAACACCAGTGCTGAAGGCGGCCGCCCTGGGCCCTCGGACATTGCTGCCTCTGCTAGAACTGCTGCTGAGGGCGAGGGGATTCTGGAGTCTGAGCCAGCTGTACAGGTGACAGAGGTGACGGCCACCTCAGGGCTGGTGAGCTGGGGCCCAGGACGGCCATTCGACCCTGTGTGGATGTTCCAAATCCAGTACAACAGCAGTGAGGACGAGACCCTCATCTATCGGTGAGGAGACATCCTGCACATGCCCTCAGCTCCCTGCTTGGCTCCTAGCCAGAGCTGACCCTTTGCACCTACCCTCTGCTATCTTCCCCTCCAGCCTTTGCCAGTTCTCCACTCTGAGGAGTCCCCCCACGCCCAACCCTCAATTCTTGGGGGAGCAGTGGCAGGCCCAGCTGCCCAGGTTACAGGGGGAGCCAGGTGGGCCCTCAAGGGGAGGTGGCTCAGGCATGGCTACAGCTTCCCTGACCACCTGCAGGTGTGGCTAGTGTCTGAACCATGCAGCCAAGCAGCACAGGCACGTTTTCTGCCTCTGCTTTTGCCATCGCCTCCCACATCCTCTGTTCGCCTGGGGCCGGTGTCAGTACACACACCCGTACCGTCTGTCCCTTGGCACCGCCTCCCACCCCAAACTCATGTCTTTGTTTCTCTGCATTCCTGAGGGAACACACAAGGTCTATGTGTTCTTGGCCTGAGGGGCTGTTCAGAGCCCAATGTGGGAGCATGGGGTGGGAGCTGTGAATGGGCTATGAGGTACTGGCCTTGGGGAGACAGGAGTAGGGGCCGGACTCCAACACTGGGGCTCTTACCACCTGCCCTTCCCTGCAGGATCGTCCCAGCCTCCAGCCACCACTTCCTGTTGAAGCATCTGGTGCCCGGTGCTGACTACGACCTCTGCTTACTGGCCCTGTCACCTGCCGCTGGTCCCTCCGACCTCACAGCTACCAGGCTACTAGGCTGTGCCCACTTTTCCACGCTGCCGGCCACACCCTTGTGCCATGCCCTACAGGCCCACGTGCTGGGTGGGACCTTGACTGTGGCTGTGGGGGGAGTGCTGGTGGCTGCCTTACTGGTCTTCACTGTGGCCTTGCTGGTTCGGGGCCGGGGAGCCGGGAATGGCCGCCTCCCCCTCAAGCTCAGCCACGTCCAATCCCAGACCAATGGAGGCCCCAGCCCTACACCCAAGCCCCACCCACCACGGAGTCCCCCACCCCGCCCCCAGCGCAGCTGCTCCCTGGACCTGGGTGATGCTGGGTGCTACGGATATGCCAGGCGCCTGGGAGGAGCCTGGGCCCGTCGGAGCCACTCTGTGCACGGTGGGCTGCTGGCGGCAGGGTGCCGGGGCATGGGAGGGAGTGCCGAGCGGCTAGAAGAGAGTGTGGTGTGATGGGAGGGAGCAGTTCTTGCGCCCTGAGGAACGAGCAGCAGCATGGCGGGAGGAGCCCAGGGCTGCAGCTGCCTGGCACGGGCAAGCCACACTGCCCTGGGCCCCTCCTGGTTTTTATCCTCGGTACCTCAGGCTCCCCATGTACTTGGTGGGACAGGGAGCCCTTTCCTTGGTTCTGGCCTCCAGACCAGGGTAAAGGGATAGGTCCCTCCGACAGGTGCTCAGAGCCACCAAGGCAGGGGCTGCAGCCATTAAGTGGGAGTGTTGTTTCTGTTTATAATAAAATTATTGGGGACACCTCAGTGCTGATCTTGGGTCTTGTCCTGCCCAGTCCCTGAGAAGAGAGCAAGGAGGGTGGATTTGGGGCTGGTAGAGGCATACAAACCAGCACAGCCATCAAGGCCAGGGCTGTCAGGCCCAGGAGAAGTGACCCTAACAGCCTGGGGCTCTTGGCCACTCCATCTGCCCTATAGGGACAGCTCAAGGCAGCAGACAAGTGCTGGTGTCTCTTGGCTTGTAGCCATGGTTTGGGCAAGCCACCTGAGCTCTCTGGGCTTCTGCACCCTTGTCCATAAGCACAGAGGATGCCCTGCCTGGCAGGCGAGCACAGGATATGGTACATTGTGTGTGAAGCCCAGGTATGTTGTGCTGTGCATGAGCACCTCCCTGGTAGCACTTGGCACATGACAGTCTAAGGGGATACAACAGGACCATACTTAGCAACTAGAAAAGGTGGGCAATGGTATAGCCCTTCTGGGTAGAGAGGCCTGGTTGGTGGTATTTTCCTGAGCATGGCTGAGTAAAAAGTCACCATGGCTCCCATTAGGAACAGCCCCTATTCACTGTCTCCAGGGGTATCTTCTGGATTTGTAAAATACTACCCTAAAGGGCCGAGATCCCACTGCCACTGTCACTCCAGGAGCCCCACCACCAATACCACCACAGGTCCTGTCCTCTTCCAGGCCTAGCGAGAGCACGCCTCCCCACTGCTCCTTCCAGGCCCGCTCAGCTGTGCCTGGGTATTTTGCTGGGAAGATGGCCCCAACCTGCCCTCATTTCAAGGAGGTGGCTGGCTGGGGTGCATGCACTGCCTCTCCCCTATTCTCAACTTCACCCCAACAGCCAGACAGGCCAGGGCCTACTGCTCTGCTCCCTCAGTTGGGGCTAGCCAGTCCCTGACAGCACTGATCAGACATGGCCTTGGGGCTTTCTGAACAGCCCCCCAATGCTGATGGGGGAGGAGCCCTCTGTGAGTGAACTCTCCTAGACACAGGGCTCCTCCTTTCTTCATCTCTATCAAGGACCCTGTTTCCATTTATGTAAACCAGCATCTCTCTTGGTCCACCTTTGGATTCAGGTATACGTTCTGGGGCTGAGAGGTAGGTACATGTGTGTAGGCTTGGCCTACACAGTTGTGTGCACTCACAGTAGAATACCAGCCTCCCCTACCATCCATTGGAAGCATGTTTCTCTTGTGGGGAAACATCAGTGTGCCAGAGGAGCTGTGGGTGTCACTCTGCGATGCCAGTGTCCGCCTTCTGTATTTTCATAAAATTCCTAGATGTGCCTAATCCTCAGAGCTGAGAGAGGGCAGGGGTGTCACATGGCCAAGAGGGAGGGAGGAAAGATAGGACAGGCAGTGTGGGAAGGGGACTGGAGCACAAGGCTAGAGAGCTAGCATTAGCAGGAAGCTCACCATGTGGCAGGAACCAGCAGCCTGCTCTAGTGCACATTTGCGAAGTTAACCAGCATTCCCAGAAAACAAAAGCCCTCCTCCTGCTGCAGTTCATGGTCATTTTATCTACCGTGATATGTTCCTGGGCTTTCTGGGGTGTACGACAAGGATGAGGTCCTATGGCCCTGGGGAACCAGGCCCTGAGTGTGAGAGGGGAGCAGAGCAACCACGGCACAACCATAGGGGGAAGCCAGGGTCACCAACAGGACAACACACAGGACAGGGGAGCCGAGTCACCCCTACCTACTGGGGTCATGGTGTGTGCAGTCAAATAACCTTTCTGACACTATCAGTCACAGGACACCCAGGCAGGAAAACCAAGGCCCCATGCACATGGCGGGTGGAGCACAGGATGCTTGACATAGCTCTGCTTCAAGAGCAGGACAGCCCTGGGACAAGGAGCCCATGTGGCTTCCCACAGAAGAGTGCAAACACCCAGTGAACAGGAAGATGGGCTGGTCCAGCCCAGCAGCACAGGCTCAGAAGTACTCCTGCCCAACCTCCTTCCCACACTCTTTCCAATGGTCTCTGTGCCCTCTGGGGCCACTTCCATACAGACTATGGACAGGTAGAGTAATGACCATGGGGTCCTGAGGGGACAGCACTGCCATAGCCCGACACACTAGCTAAGCTTCAATAACAGGGCTGGAAGAAGCTGTGGGGAGGATAAGGCCAGCAGCCAGCACAGCCAGTGTGAGCAGGGGAAGAGGGGGAAGGGACTCCCACAGCAGCTGAGGGCCTGAGCCTCTGTCCCCAAGCTGATGGCAGTGCCCACAGGAATATGGGCAGGTGCTGCCTGTTCAAGGGACAAGACAGTATTTCTTGGCTGTGAATTCATCTCCAGCTATGGACACTAGTAATGAATTAACCTCAACAAAGAGGTAGTGGGCATTTCAGATCTTCACTGGCAGGTGACCACAAGCCAGAAGGCCAGCAGGGCAAGCCCTGAGGGCAGGGACATGTACCCAGCCTCTTGTCCCTCTCCCTGCTGCAGCCACACTCCTTGTCTGTCCCTGGAGCAACCCTTGTCTGCAGACACCAAGCCAGGTGAGGGCAGGGGCTGGTGGGAGGATCTGACTTCATCACATCCGCATAGGGCTGGAGCTTTCATTGGGAAAGCCACATTTTCTTGAAATTAAGAATATCCTGGGGAGCCTGTTTGAAGTGCAGGCCATTGCTCAAACCCAAGGGGTCTGAATTTCCAGAAAGGACTTTAAGTACATACAATGGGTATCTAAGAAATAGGGTTAAGAAATAGAGTGGGTCTCCCTAGAGCAAGCCACCAGGTAGGAAGCCTTCAGGCAAGCACCTGAGCACCTGATCACCAAGCACCTGAGGAGGGGCCCAGCCAGTTCAGGGACACCGAGGCCTGAGTGGACCCTGACACCAGGAGTCTACCATGCCACTGAGGCTGAAGAAAGCCACTGATCTTGACAAAGTCAAAGCCACAAGCAAAGTGCAGAGCCACATCAGCCCCTCGATAAGGGTGTGAATGACCATGGAATCCTCCAAGGGCCAGGGGCAAAGACAGGTGGGGGCGGTGGCCTCTCACCTTCACGCCTCGGACTCTGAACTCAGCCAGGGCTCGGCTCATCTTGGTGGCAGCTGTGGGGTGGTCTTTGCCGTGGGCGATGACTTTGACCAGCAGGGAGTCGTAGTGGGGTGAGATGACAGCTCCTTGGAAGGCAGAGGCATTGTCCAGGCGGATCCCCATGCCCTCCCCACTGCGGAACACCTACAGCAGCAGGAAGCAGAAGTCAGCAGCTGGCCTGAACTCAGGTCACAGGGGCTCCCGACTCTGGACATCAAGTTTTGCTCTACTTCTGCCAGCAAACCCAGCCCTTCAGAGTCCCACAATCACTGCTGCCTCTGCCCTGGCTAGGAGGGAACAGAGAAGGGGAAGCCCTGCCAGTCCTAGGGCTGTGTACACACCAAGCCAGAGTTTGGACAGGGGACCTGGCAGGCAGGGGACAGTCTCACCAGCTTCCTGCCACCTGCCTGACTGACCCTCCACCTTTGGATCCCTTTGCATGTCCACCAGTTTGTTCCTGGAACATGTGTAGAGCACCCACCACAGCAGCTAAACCTAAGTCCTTCCCAGGCTCACCGGCAGGAAGAAATACAGACTCATGACAGGGGCCATGCAGGACAATGAGTGGAGAGAGGAGACAAAGCAGGGTGACCAAGGAGTGTTTTAGAATATAGGGTGATGGGGAAGAGCTTGATATGTGCCCTTCCTTCTCAAAGTGGAGGGTGGGAGGAGCAAGAGGCAAAGAGGAAGGAAACTCACCCAACTTGAGCAAAGATAGGTGCGACTGGACTGGTGCGGGCAGCCCAGGAAGCAAACCCAGGGTGGTGTCGGGGGAACAGGTCAGAGAGATGAAGGACACAGGGAGAGTGAGGGCCTAGGGAGACAGGCTTGAGGTATCCTGGGCAACTGACGCACTGGCATATGCAGGTGAATGCTCAGGACAAGCACAGGGACAGGGGTGGGGGACCTCAGGTCATCAGAGGAACAGGGGGAGGAAGGGACAACCCAGGGGGCCTGGGGACACCCACAGCATCACCTTTCTGCTTCTAAGGGGCACAGGCCTGTGCTCAATAAAGAGGAACTTAATAAAATATTTAAGGGTGGAGACTCAGCTGTGAGCAGGAACCGCCAGCTAAAAATACTCTGTGGTGAACAGGCTCTGAGCAGCTGGCCATAGACAGGGACGGGGAGAGAGGCAGCACCCACGCAGCTGGCAGCTGCAGCCTAGGCCATAGCCACCCCTGCCCAGCCAGGCCCAGGAGTCAGGTTGTGGGGCTGCACCAGCCTGGGGCTGCCCCACCCACGGGCTCTGATGCTTCCAGAAACAAACACAGGCAGGTGCACCTGGAGAAGCCCAAAGACTGTGCTGCTCTTGGGAGCCCACCTAGTCCCCTATCCCACTCCAGCCTCCTCAGCCTCCTGGTCTCTGAAGCCCAGCATTCCATTCTCATTGACTCTGTCCCCACCCAGGCACGGTCCTTCTGGCCTGGACTCTGTAGCAGACCCTGAGCTCCTTCAATGTCTTGCATCCTTGGGGCCCAAGCCATGAGGAGGAGGTGACCACAGGACTGGTACAGTGCTGCTGATGTGCAGGACCCAGAGGGTGAGGAGCAGACTGGGGCCAGGGGCAGGAGGACAGAGAGGGAGGGAGGTGGCTTTTGGGGACAGGCTTTAGCACTGTGATGCAAGAGAAGGCAAAGGAAGTCCGAACTCCATGCCTTGGTTTCCCACTGCCCCCTACCACCTGCGGACCTCCTTCACTCATCCCCGATGAGTCCCTGAGTCTGGCTCACCCCCCATAGGGACTCAGCCCTGAGGTACTACTCTGCCAGTCACCCCCTATCCCAGACTGAGGGCAAGGTGGAGGCCAACAGTTCCAGCTTTGTTGCAGCGAGGCTTTGGGTCTCCTGAAGTGTTGAGGGCCTAGGGTTTGAGCATGGGACCCAGCTCTTTGCTCTACCACATTGGCAAGTCCATTCTCAGGTGATTCACCAGCTAGTTTCTCCTGACCTTTGCATAGGGTGGTCGATCTCTTCCCTGTAATGCTCCTCACTTACTCTAGGATAATGCCTGGCTCCCATGTGCTCTAGGCCAGCTCAGATGAGTCTTCGTGAGGATTCACCCTAATGACTGGGTCCCTGGGCAACTTGTTGCCGCAGACCCAGGCACTCTGGAGAGGCAGCAAGAATCTCACACCAGCTGAGACTAGAGTCATACACTCTATCAAAACATCACCTACCTCGATGCGGCCGGTGTCAGGTTGGAAGCTGCGCGCAGGGTCCTCCGTTGTGACCCGGCACTGGATGGCGCAGCCATTGATGCGGATATTCTCCTGCCGCAGGCCCAGGTCAGGCAGACTCCGGCCCTCGGCCACGTGGATCTGTGCATGGACCAAGTCCACACTGCAGGAGGGGGAACATGGGAGGAGGGCAGTGTGAGGCAGGGGTACTGCAGCAAGCCACTCTGATCAGTGGCTCCACCGCCCAGCCCCGTTCCCTCCAGGGGATGGGGACAGGCAATGTAGCTCCACTGCAGTGTGGCAGGCAGAAGGTGCGTGGAAACAGAGGCATTCTGCCTCTTACCCCTACTGCTGAAGTTCCCCATCCAGTTCTCAGCCTACCTTTGCCCTGGGGTCTCCAATCCCCAGAGCCTGGCTCTATGAAGCCAAGACTGGAAGCCTTGGCCCAGGAGATCTGTAGGTCAGAGGGATAGGACACCCTGTTCTTGGAGCTGTAGGGGCTACACTGTGGGGGTGGGTGGAGGACAGTCTGCAGATGGGACCATGGCACTAGAGGGCTGGCACGGGCACTCTCACTGTGTGTCCCCACTGGGCCATGCCCAAGTCCCCTCTGGGGAAGCTTTCAGAGTACAAGGCTCCCTGCATTTGTGTGGCTTTAGAAGCTCAGCCTAACTGCCATGCTCCTAAGGACAGTAACAAACCCAAGTGGAATAACTGTTAAAAATCAAGCCCTCCAAGTTTTAAATTTATTGTCACTGAGGCTTGAAGTAAAGGCAGCCTGGAAATTAGGTTGGCAGATTTTCCTCCATGTTGGTGTCGTCTGCTACACCACTTCGGAGCAGTGACAGTGACCATGCTGTGCTGCCACGTCTATATGCCACAGACCAGGGCTTCCATACTAGATCTCCATGACATGCTCTGAGAGTCACCTGCACTCCCATCAGAGGAGGAGATCGAGGGGCAGAGAGGCTGCAGCTAACCCGTGCCCCACACAGCTCCGGTACTGGGGTGGTCAGAACCCTTGCTCCGGAGCAGACAAAGCCATCATACTTACCAGAGCAGCATCCAGGCAGCAGCAAGATTAGGGAAATCTCATGGGGCCACAGCTGGACGCCCGCTCTAACTCTAACCCTAACCTCAGAGGAAACTGGTGGCCTCCAGGCACCTGCTGGGCAAAGGCAGCCACCCTACAGCATCCTCCACCTTGGGGAGCCAGAGGCTGGGGAGGAACTAGAGCCTGACATGTTCTGTGGGGAGGTGAACTGGCCCAAAGCCATGGTTTAATACTTAAATGGCTCAAAATATGTATCTTTTTTTTTTTTTTTTTTGGTACCAGGGATTGAACTCGGGACCTTGCGCTTGCATGGCAAGCGCTGGAACCACTGAGCTAAATCCCCGGCACTCAAAATATGTATCTTGAAACAAGGAAAGCCATTCTAATTGTTGTTTATAGAAAAGGCAGATTTTAAAAAATGTCTACATCCAAAGCTTGTGGAAGAATGCTGTGGTACTTCTCAAAAGCTGTGAGGCAAGATGTTGCTTATCCTTTTTTTTCTTTTGGTACCAGGGATCAAACTCGGGTCCTTGCACTTTCGAGGCAGGCGGCAGAACCACTGAGCTAAATCCCCAGCCCTGCTTATCCTTTAATAAGCTCCTCACAGATATGGGCACAAAAATGTTAATGGACACACCCTGAACCACAAAAGCCAGAAAGGACTTGATTGCCTAATTGAGGGTGACATGCCTGAGTTGTAAAATATACAGATGGTAGAGTATTATACAGCCACTAAAAGTATTTAGAAAGAATAATGGTGAGGGCAATGCCTTCAACAAATAATAAGTTTTAAAGTAGATTAAAAATTCTAGCTGGGAATGGTGGTGCACACCTATAATCCCAACACTCTGGGAAACTGGGGCAGGAGGATGGCAAGTTTAGCCCGACTTGAACAACTTGGCAACTTAACAAGACCCTGACTAAAAATAAGTGAAAGCGGGGAGAGAGGCTGGGGATAGAGCTTAGTGCGAAGGCCCTGGGTTCAATCTCAGGCACCAAACAAACAACAGAAAACAAAAACAGAACAAAAAAACCCCAACTATATAAAACATTTTCACTGCATCAAATTATTTATATAGGTGTTTTAAAAAAGGAAATAAACATACCAAGAGTCTAAGAAAAGGCACAGGAGATGTAGCACAGCTGGAGGCAGGACTAGAGAAAGACCAGGGCTCCAGTTCCAGCTGTACGACCATGGATAAGACTCTTAGCCTTTGAGCCTCAATTTCTTCAACTGAAAAGTGGAGGCAATGTGCCCTTTCCTCACAGTGCAGCCATGGGGGTTCTGTGGAGCGCCCTGTGTGGCACCCAGCCACCAGCACACATCAGCATCCTCATATTGAGGGTGGGGCCCTACATCATTTTATTTGCTCCTTTGTATTTTTTTTGTATTAATAACTAGATAATACTTATTTTATAATAATTTTTTTTAAAAGTTAGGTCCCCAGGGCTGGGGATTTAGCTCAGTGGTGCCGCCGCCTGCCTCGCAAGTGCAAGGTACTGAGTTTGATCCCTGGTACCAAATAAAATAAAAGTTAGGTCCCTGGATCCTTCCTCGCTCTCTACCAAAGCAGAAACAAGTGAGCTCCAGCCATCAGCCTTGGGGCTGGGTGGTAGAAGACCCCTTGCTGACCCTCCCGCCTGGCCCCTGCTCACTCTGTGATCTCCTCAGTGACCGTGTGCTCCACCTGCAGGCGGGAGTTGACCTCAATGAAGTAGTGCTTGCCATGCTTGTCCACCAGGAACTCCACGGTGCCTGCGTTCTCGTAGCCCACCTGTGGGGGCAGCCAGTGAGCAGGTCCCGTGGGTGGTAAGAAGGCGTCCACAGGGGCCCACCATCAGGTGCCTTCCAGTACAGAACAGCCTGGGGCAACCCTGGCAGCCATCAGCCCTGCCCCACAGCCAGCACCCAGGATGCAGGACACTTTCCCTGGGGCCAGAGCTCCCACCCCACTGAAGTCTGCGGTGCCTGCACCCTTGTCTCTTGGTCTGCCTACCCCTTGGACCTGGAGACCGGGCCTTCTGGGACCCACTCTCCATGGATGGGTTTTCAGAAAGTCCCTGTCTCCTCTATTCTGTCATCACTTGTCATTCTCTCAAGAGATGTCACTTGAGAGGGCCCAGCAGATGATGGCTTTCTCAGACTGCAAGCCTAATTCAAGTTTCACTTCTAATGCTGCCAGAGTCCTCTGTGAGTATCAATGGCCTGGGCAATGACCATGGCAAAGTCAAGGTGAGATCTCTCCTTCCCAGCTCTCCAGGGGGCCTGACCAACAAAGCGCGGCCCTGCTTCCACTGCCAGGAGGTACAGAATCATCCACTGTCACCTACTCTGGGCCCAGGCTGTCTGGGAGGTCTCAGGTGGCACAGCTCTGGAAGCCATGGGGTTGGCACCTGGGAATGTGTGGGCTCACCTGGGTGCTGAGAAGGCAGGGCCCCTGCACGTGCCTGATGACGCAGGTGCCACTAGGCCAGGCTGGGGCAGGTCATCACTGGGGTGGACAGCTCTACACCTCCTGCTGCTGCACACCCTAGGGCCCCCCACTAGCACTCCCAGAGGGACGTCAGTGAGGGAGTGGATTGTGACAAAGGCGACATGGGGTTAAGTTAAGAGTGAGCGAGGGAGAGTGTCTTCATCTTGATAGAATTCATGGGTCTTATTCCCTTTATTCCGGTGCGAGCTGGCACCAAATAGAAGCCCAGTCTCTGTGTCGGGGGGGGGGTGCTGAGGGAATGGCAAGCCTTGTCCCCTTCTCAGCCACTCTGGGTTCCAGACCTGGCTGCCACACAGAGAAGATGCCAAGTGCCCTCCGGCCTCCAAGAGACCCCTTCACCCCTCCTCTGCCCAAGAGGGTCAGCCTGGTCTCTCTGCTCCCCAGTAGCCTCACCACAGGGTGCCCCAGATCCTATGATGCCTCCCCTGGAGAGGCTCCTGTCCTGTCTTGCCCTGTCCCAGGAGCAGCCTCCCTCACCTGCTTAGCAAGCTTGACAGAGTCACTGGTGAGCCGCATCCGAAGCTGGGGGTCCAGGTGGGCAGCAGGGGCAATCTCCACCACTTTCTGGTGCCGCCGCTGGATGGAACAGTCCCGCTCATACAGGTGCAGGATGTTCCCATACTGGTCCCCTGGGATGGATAGCAATCGGGGCTCAGCCTTTTCCAGAATCCAGATGCCTCCTGAATGCCCTATAGCCCCTACCTAGGCACTTTGGCCAGTCAGGGACTACTTGGTGTGGGAGGTGGCAGCTAGCAGGGGAGCTGGTGAAACCCCACTGTCACCAGTCCCCACATCCCCTTTACTGAGTGCTGTCCCCTGGAAGGACCTGTCCCACAGGCTGGCAGCTGTAAACTGGGAAGATCTGGGCTTCTCAGCTCTCATGTCCTGCCACCTTGGTGAGGCAGCCCAGGCTGGACTTCAAGGACATGACACTCCCTACTCACCTAAGATCTGCACCTCGATGTGGCGTGGCTTCTCAATGAACTTCTCCACAAACAACGCTCCATTCCCAAAGGCTGCCATAGCCTCGGAGTAGGCCCGAGTGTAGTTCTCCTCCAGCTCCTAGGAGAGCCATCGAGGCCAGACACACATTGGGCCCTGGCCCTGCGTAGCCCTCTACCGTGACCCTGCCACTTCTCAGAGCCCTGCAGGGTCACATCCTGGACCCTGCAGCGGTCTGCCCATCCTGCTCCCGGCGCTTGGTGACATCTGTACCTCTGCTCACCTCATAGCTGTGCACGACCCTCATGCCACGGCCCCCGCCCCCATAGGCGGCCTTGAAGATGATTGGGAAGCCGTAGGTGTTAGAGAACTCATGGGCCTCGTGTAGGGAGGTGATGGGGGCATCCGTGCCAGGGACCACAGGGACACCTGTTGGGGGACAGGTGCGGGGGGCCTCTGTAACCAGCCAGAGTCCCTGTCACACCTGCCGTGGAGAAACTCTCCTGCCGGCCCTTCCCTGCCAGCCCCTCACACGGAGCTGTGTGTCACCTGCAGCAATGGCGATGGCCCGGGCCTCCACCTTGTCTCCCATCTTGCGGACCACCTCTGGGCTCGGCCCAATGAAGCGGACACCAGCTTCCTGGCAGGCTTGGGCAAAGTCCGCGCGTTCAGAGAGGAACCCGTAGCCAGGGTGCACAGCATCCACGCTGTTCTCCTGCAGTGAGGCAGGGCAGGCCCCTCCGTCTCTGTGGCCTCCTCCACCGCCCCCACTCCCACAGCCCAGGACCCGGCCCCACTGCAGGAGGCCCCTGCTCACCTGGGCCACCTTGATGATGTCTGGGATGTGCAGGTAGGCCTGCACTGGGGTGAGGCCCCGGCCAATGAGATAGGCCTCGTCTGCTTTCTGCCGGTGCATCTGCCCTGTGTCCTGCTCAGAGTAGACAGCCACAGTGCGGATGCCCAGCTCCGTGCAGGCCCGGAATACTCGGATGGCGATCTCACCTGGGGGCAATGGGACAAGAAGTTAAGACCCCTGGGTCCCTAGAGAAGCAGAGGGGGCAGGGGTGGGAGGAGTGAGGAGGAAGCTGAGGCTGGGCTGGCGCAGGCTCCACTTGCCAGCCTGGAGAGCTCACCTCTGTTGGCCACCATGACTTTCTTGATGGGCTTGTACTCTAGGCGTCGGACATTTGGGGAGGCAGCGGAGGCAGTGGAGGTTCGGCGGATCCCCAAGAACCTCAGGCCCCCTTGAACTGTCCGGAATTTCATCATCTGGGGAGGGCAGGCAATTCTAGGTTAGAACATCCCGGAACACTAGATTAGAACATCCCCGTCTGGAATTTCATCATCTGGGGAGGGCAGGCAATTCTAGGTTAGAACATCCCGGAACACTAGATTAGAACATCCCCGTCTGGAATTTCATCATCTGGGGAGGGCAGGCAATTCTAGGTTAGAACATCCGGAGCAATTCTAGGTTAAAACATCCCGGCCCTTTAAAAAGGGAGCATCGCAAGCCCCACATGGAGGCCAGCACCATCCCCCTCCTCCACCTGTGGTAAGCTGTAGAGGAAGCAAACCCAAAGCCAGTGAGACCCCAGCTCACCCTAACAATCTAATGTGCATTGTAATGTCTGAAAGTACTCCAGATTTCAAGCTCATGAAGCAATTTTAGGAGCTGTGGGGAGGGCTCAGGAGGACACTTCCTCTGTGTGTGCCTGGCACCCTTGATTCTCTGCGCAGGCGCATGGCCCAGGCAGGCCTCAGTGACAGCGCCGTCTACACCAACACCCAGCTTGGTCTCTCTTCCAGGGTCCTGCTGACCGGCCAAGGAAGGTAGTAATGGACCCGGTACAGTTAAAACGAGGTTTCTACAAAAGCAGCAGAAACAGTCCTTTCTATTGAGGTCTACTAAATAATTATCAATAATGATCACTGAGGGCAAATGAAGTAGGCCAGTCACAGAAAGTCAAGTCCTATGGGATCCACTCACAGGAGGTCCCTATGTGATCTTACTCATCAAGACGGAAAGTAGAATGGTGGATGCTATGGCTGGGAGGGGCCAGAGATGGGGAGGGAGTGTTTAGTGGGAACAGAGTTTCAGATTTGCAAGATGACAAGAGTTCTGTGGGTGGATAGTAGGCACAGTCACGAACAATGTGAATCTACCTAATGCCACTGTACTGCACATGTCAACATGGTTAAGATGGTAAACTCCAGCTCATGTGCATTGTACCACAATAAAAAATTTTTTAATCAACTGAGGACAACCTTCATGCTAGAATGTACAGGCCTTGGAGGTCGACCTCTCATTTTATAAGTGGAGGACACCCAGGCTCAGCCAAGTTGGAAAAGAGAGATGCTCAGAGCAGGGCCAAGCATCCAATCCTGTGACAGGGCTTTTATCCAACCATGTGATTAATTTCTTAGTAGAGGTTTAAAATGCTTGACTCGGCCATTTTGTTTTAAGTAAGGAACATGAAAACAAACCCAATAAATAAAACAAATATTGCAAAAACTCTGGCATCACATGATAGCCAGCAATATGGAGAAGAACGGGAAATAAAGATAGAATAGGCAGGAAAGAGAAAAGAAGACATGAGAAAATAAATCCTAGAAGACAAGGAGGGAAGGAGATCCACTCAAAGGCCCACCCAGCCAGGCACAGTTTGAGGCCTGAGGACAACAAAGGGCCTGCTTTACTGGGAGCCTGAAAAGAAGAAAGGAAAAGAAAAATGAGACATAAACGAGATCATTTCTGATCATGACAATTGCCTGGAAGATAAGAAACCCACAATGTCTTGTGAATTTCAGGGGGAGGGGCTTCATGGGGAGAAAGGCTGCCACACACATATGGGAAGGGACAGCAATTGCCAAGGCCACAAGGGAACATGCTGTATTTAAGAAAGCTGTTGGAGGGCAGGAAGCCTGTGGCTACTCTCAGGCCTCTCTGGGCCATGGATGGAAGTCAGGGATAGGATTTGGTGATTCCTATTTGGAATACATCTCTCCAGATGGGACAGCAGTGGGACTGACAGAGGTGCGTGTCTTGACTATGCAGAGGCTGAGGTGGGAGACACAGAGTCTCTAACTAGGGTGGGAGCCATGGGGCTGGGGTGGGGTCTGGGAGATGTCTGCGGGGTACAACAAGCAAGATTTGCTGAGAAGCCGCTGACACTGGAGACGAAGAATCCTGCAGGATGGGCCAAGATGATTGTCCCCTAGAGGAAGACTAGAGAGAAATAGGCGGGCTTGGGGTGGGACAGAGCTCACAGATGAGAGAGGGACACGGGAGCAGAGCCTGGCACCATTAGCAATGGAGGGGGTGTAGAGCCAGAGATAGGACATTCTAGAAAGAAGCAGGCTAGCCCTACACCCTGGGATCTACCAACATCGAGGGGCATCCGGGAATGAGGAGGAAATGGGGAGTACAGGGCCAGTTGCTTGGCAGGAGCAGGATGGATCAGCCATGAGCTCAGAAGCAGAGTAAGATGGCGCCAAGGAGGGGTCTGGCAGGCAGGCAGCGTGCCAGACTAGGCGAGGCATCTTGTCAAACCCAGCTACACAGACGGGGTAGGGTTACCCGCTGGGCTCTGGGCTCGTTTTTCTAATATAGAGGACAATAATAACACCCACACCTTGTCCTTATTACAGTTGTCCCCCCTTATCAGGAGAGACTCATTCCAAGACCCCCAAAAGCTGTCTAAAACTCCAGACAGTATGGAACCCTTCATGTACTCTGCTTTTCCTATATGCCCACATCTATGATAACGTTTAATTTATGCATTAGGCTCAGTAAGTGATTAATAGTAAGTTATAATAAAGTAGAATAATTGTAACAATACACTGTAGTAAAAGCTATATGAATATGGTCTCTCTTAAAAGTACCTTATTGTACTGTAGATCTGAGTAACCTCATAAGTTTTTTCTTTCCTTATTACCCAAAAAATCTGTATCTTTTTCACTTAAAGGAAGTACTGTATGGCTTTACTCTGGCATATTTGGATTGCCAGCATCATTCCTCTTGTATTTTGGTGCTATAAAGTAAACTAGGAGTTACTTGAACACAAGCACTGCGATGCCATATAGTCAATCTGAGAACTGAGATGGCTACTACCAGGCGGGTAGTGAATACAGTGTGGATGCACTAGGCAAAGGGATGACTCATGTTTCCGGCAAAAAGGAGGACAGTATAAGATTTCATCACATAACCCAGACAGCACACAATTGAAAACTTCTAAGTTGTCTGCTTCTGGAATGGTACATTTAATATTTTTGGACTATGACAGACCCTGAGTAGCTATAAGTGAGGAGAGAAAACTATGCATAAGGCGAGGATCACTGTAGTTACAAGGTGGAGAAACCAGACAAATCCAATGTTGATCAAGCACCAAACCACCTTCTGTACCTCCTGATGAGATTTGCCAAGGACAAATGCTCCTTGGGTTCCTGCCTTAAGTGTGGAGCCTAGATCTAACCAGAAGACAAGAAGCAAACCCAAATTAAGGGAAACCCCACAAAAGAACTGGCTTGCACTCTTCAAAGACCTCAAAGCTCATGAGAGAAACTACAGGATAGGTTCAGATGAAAGAAGGCTAAAGAGAGCAACTAAACACACACATGAGCTGGACTGGACCCTGGACTTCTGCTGCTATGAAGCCCACTGAAAGGCAAATGACAAAGTTGAAGACTGGCAGGTTGAACAGCATTGTGTTGACATACATTTAGTTAGTTATGTGAGAGAACATCCTCATCCTTAGGAAAAAACACTGAAATATTCAGGGGTTTCGGAGCGTCATGCCTGCAATTTATATTTAAATGGTTCAGAGAAAAATATGAGAGTAATGAAGCAAGTACTAAAAGGTGGGGAATTTGGGGAAGGGACAGAAAAGAACTCTTTGTACTACTTTTGCAAGTTCATATTGTCTGAAATCACTTCAAAATAACAAGTGAAACCTGTACCTATTGTTATATCTGTCAGAAGAATGGACCTCAGGGAGCGTTCAGTACCCCTGCAGAGGTGCCAAATATCAGCTAGGCACCCAGGTGGAGACAAGTGACCCTCACACCCTGACCAGTGCAGAGGTAATGCAGATGTCCATGCCCCTTTTCTCCCACTTGTACATCTACCAGCAGCCTCCAATTCTCTGAGCTCTGCTTTGGGTGGGGGATTGGAAGCTGCTTGCCAGGAGGGGAACTGTTTCCTTGCTGGGAGCAGGTGGTGCTGGCAGTCTAAGACAGACACGGGAAAGTAGGTGTGGGGTGTAAATCTCACCCTCCCCTGGGCACCAAATGGCCACTCTGCTCAGGGCCAGGAGGGGGCCAGGTCGAATGAGCCCAAACCATCGTGTAGGGTCAAGTCAAGAAGGGGCACAGGGCTCCTCTAGGACAAGCTCCCCTCCCCTAACATCAAGCACTCAAAATAAAACAAGGTATGCTCTTGTCTGTGAAGTTCACAAGTGTCATAAACCATAATATGCAGGTTGGTAAGATCCACAGGAGGAAGACCCACAGGTCTGGTTTGGTTACCAGGGTAGCTTCACTGGGAGCCATTTGTAAATCTACCAAGAACCCTTAAAATATTTATACCCCTTGGCCCAATTGTTACCATTGTAGGAATCCAAATATTCTAAAATGGGACCCAAGACATGTGCATAAAGATGTTCAAAACAGTATTATTACAACAGCAAATAACGAGATGCATAAAGCTCCAGCACTAGGGCACCACACAGACATTACACCATCAACAGGAATGTGTTTGCATGGGTTTTGATGTCATGGGAAATGCTCATGATAGAATGTGAAAGTGAAAAAACAAAAAGATAAATGGCAGGATCTCATGAAGTTTTCTTTAAAGCTAGGTGACAACAGGCAGGACCATGTCAGGATGCCATGCCACTCACTCCCACGGGCCCAGATGGAAGCAGTGCTGTTTTCCCCTTCTCCTTTATGCTTTTCCTATTTTTCCATATGGAAAATTTCCCATATTTTCTCCACCGGGGATGCATTAAAGATAGTTAGAAAACAAAATGAAATAACCATGGTGGACAGGAATACTTTTGCAGAAAAAGGTCAAGGGGAGTTCCGGAGTCTCCCCTGGTGAGAAGACAGGGCTGGGGGGACCCCACACACACACCTCGCCAGCCCTACCTATGGCCCAGCCAAGCCTGTCCTGTCTATGGGTGAACAGCCTCTCAGGTGGAAAAGCCCACTGACACCATGGTCCTCAACCTCCAGGGAAGGCTCAAGCTATTTCCAGGGAGCCTGGTCTGTCTCTCCCAGCTGGGTGGTTTCGCTCCTATGGTCACCTGGGCACTTAGCCACTGTCTTTGGGTAAATAAGTCCCTTTTGCAATCTGCGCCCCCTCCCTGTCACATATACTCCCCACTTCCTTTTCCAGATTAAAAAAAAGAGATTCCCTTGGACATTATGCCAAAAGGGCAGTCACCCCCAGAGCACCTAGAGGGCAGACCCCTGCCCCACAGCATGGCCTCCAAGTGTCTCCTGAGCTGACAATCAAGAAAATGACAGAGTGCTGAACAATCTGTCCCCTGCCTCAGCAAGCCCCTTCACACACTTTCTCACATGTGATCCTCACAAATGCTGTTGGAGGGCCAGGGATTTCCTCATAGTCCCCATACATGGAGAACTTGAAGCTGTGGCCAGTGGGGTAGGAAGAATGCCCTTCTGAGCCCTCTTGTGCCTGGAGAGGCCAGCAAAAGCAGGGCTGCATTTGAGACCCCCCCCCCAACCAGCCCTGAGTGTGAGAGTTCCAAGTTGGGCAGATATTTACAGATGCAAAATTGTCAGGACCCTTTGGCTGAAGTCAGAAGCAGGGACAGTGAAGTGGAGAGCAGCCCCCACCTACCAGGCAGTTGGGGGCCCAGCATGAGCCTGCTGATACTGGCCTGGACTGGGCCCAGCTCTCCATTTCCCAGTTTTGTGGTTTCCCCAGCCTAGTCTCCTCATCATTAATCTCAGGCACTAACACTCCAATCTGTGCAGGTTATCCTGGCAATCAAGTGAAACAGTGTACCTGAAACACTAGGCTCCACATGACAAATGCCAGACACCATCACTCTTTGTCTCCTCATTCTTTCCTCCTCCTAGATGAATACAAGGATGAAGAAGGGGTCCCCCAACTTCCTCCCAGCCCTGCACAACCCCACCAGCATCCCCCCTCATCTGCATGTGTGCACGCGTGCCCACAAACACACACACACATGCGTGCTTCCTGCTGGCCTCCCTGGAGCCCTCCATCAGATTTTCATCCCTGTGATGACAGTGCAGCACCTGCCACACACCAAATGCTCTGCAGTTTGCTGAGCAGGACCTCTGCATGAGCCATGCCCATACATACCAGAGCAAACCCACAGCCTGGGCACATAGAACACTTCTGCAACATTCAGAAACCGCAAGTCAGGTGTGTGCATCTGCACCTATCCTGGAGCACTCACCCTGCACCTGCCAAGCACCCTGGCCTTCAGCACACAGAGGACGCTGTGGAGAAACCACAGCCAGCCGCTGCCCTGCCTGAGGTCACTGGCCCCAGGATACAAAGTTCTTCAGCACCAGGCTGCTGGAGACCTGGGCCACAGCCAACAGCCAAGGCTGAAATCAGGAGAAGGGGTGCTGCCTTTAGAGGCACTGGCTGCAGGGAGGAAGAGGAAGCAGGGAGATGGTCTTGCAGGGTGGGTGAACCCCAGCCCACAGCCTGGTGTTCCCTTGGCCCCTCAGAAATGATCTAGGAGGGAATTGGCTCAAGGCTGCGAACGTGTGTGATGGATTTAGGACATGCCCGCCACTTAAGGTTAAAGGCACAGAAATGTCAACCAGCAGGCAGACCGAGGCTTGTGAGGGCTGCTCAGGAGGGCTGCCCTATGAATGGAGGGCAAGGACCATCATGCCATCGTCACGCGACCCTTGCCACCACCCTCTCTCCCCCACCCCAGTGCAGTGCTTTCTTCCCAGAACACCACCACCCTTTTTAGAAAATGGTTAACCTAGTTTTTCGCTTGTTGAATCCCACTGTTCCCAGGCCAAAAACTCAGACCTGTGATCCAGGCCTTCCCAGAATCAATTTCCATGTGGGAAACTCAGCTGTGCCCACTTCACAGCAGCGCCAAGGTCCCTCTGAAAGCAGGACCCTCACAGGCTGGAGTAACAGGCTTGTCTGGGGTTCATGTTTGAGGGGTCTGGTATGGCCCAGAGGGAGGAGCTGAGTGGGCAGAGTCCCACTGCTCTCAAACCCCACCTCCTCCCCTGTGGCTGAAGCCAGGAGAGGTCTCTGCACAGTACTGGTGCAATGGAGGTGGGACACCATGGGGTACAGGCCCCTGTGGGGACCTCTGAGAGGGAAGCAGAGTGTCTGAGGTAAAGCAGAGGAGGAGGTCTCGGCACCTAAACACCCTCCAGAACCCTTGATGCCTGACTCCTGCTCTGGCCTGTCCAAGACCCAGTCCTGGCAACTGGTGGGAGCAGCCTCTCCCCTCATTATGGCGCTTTCCCAGACGTGGCCCCTCAGGCCCACACACACAACAGGCAAGGGGAGGGGCCAGGAGCCAGGCTCCCATTCGGCCCTCCTATACTCTGCTTTTGGGATATTAGCTTGATGGATGGTTATCAACAAGTCCTTAAAGTTGACAAGTATGGCTAAGAATCTGCCTTAAAAATTCTGAGGAGGGCTGGGGATTTAGCTCAGTGGTTTTGCGGCCTGCTTTGCAAGCGCAAGGATCCGAGTTTGATCCCCGGTACCAAAAAAACCACAAAAAAACTAAAAAACTCTGAGGAAAGTTTCTTCCAGTTACTCTTCATACAGAGGACTAATATCTAGAATATATAAAGGACTCAAAAAAATTAGGCCCCCCAAATTTAAAGATCTGATCAGAAAGTGGGCATCTGAAATGCATAGACACTTCTCAGACGAAGAAGTACAAATGGCCGATAAATATATGAAAAAATGTTCAGTATCTCCGGCCATATGAGAAATGCAAATTAAAACAACATAGAAATGCAAATTAAAACAACACTGAGATTCCATCTTACTTCAGAAATAAAGGCTGCCTTCAAGAAATCAAATAATAACAAATGCTGGCAAGGCTGCAGGAAAAGAAGAACACTTCTTCATTGTTGGTGGAAATGTAAACTAGTACAACCATTATGAAAATCAGTATGGAGATTCTTCAAAAAAGTAAAGTTAGAAATTCCATTTGACCCAGCTATTCCCCTTCTAGGTATCTTCCCAAAAGAGTTAAAGGCATCATATTACAGTAATTCATGCATAGCCATGTTTATAGCAGCACCATTCATAATAGCTAAATCTTGGAAGCAGCCTATATGTCCATCAACATATGAATGGATAAATAAATGTAGTATTTACATACAATGGAGCACTGCTCTGCTATCAAGAAAGATAAACTTGAGTTATCTGTAGAAAAATGGGTGCACTTTGAGACTATAATGTTACTGAAGTAAATCAGACACATAACCTTAAATATTGCATGGTTTCTCTTATGTGAGAAACCCAATATATAAATAAAGTACAAAATAAAAGATAGACATTACCAAAAAAAGAGAGAGAAAAGTTATTGTAATCCAGCATGACCAATGTATCTAAAAGTATACCTTGATTTAGTATAATCATTTCATATGTTTTTTGGTCTGTTCACCTGGCTGTTAATCTGTATTTATGATAATTAACTTGACAAAGATTTAAAAATAAATAAATTTGATGTTAGCAAACAAAAAAGATGTGTTATGTACATGTACCAACTCCCCATGATGAATGTAATCATTACACATTGCAAACACATACTAATAAAACTTAAAATTTAAAAAAATCTCTGAGGGCCTTGCTGATCGAACTCAGCCCTTGTACTTGGCTGAGCCACAATCCTTGATGGAGGCTGCTGTCAGGGACAAGGGGGCCTTTGCTCCAGAGGGAAAGGCACTTTTGGATCCTGCCAGCACAGCTACGAGCATAGGTCACAGGCCTCTGGGGACACCACACTGTCCCGCTGGCTGCTGCTGGTACCCACAAGCAACATTCTCCTTTCTCACTGCAGAGGTGGGGAGTAAGAAAAGTAAACACCACCTCCCAAAGCCCCGTTACCCTGCTTTCCTCTCCAGAGAGCTGAGAGCCCAGAGGCTGTTCGCTGTTTTCTGCAAATGCTGCTTGACAGATCGCTCTCTTGGCCTCGGGTTGTGCATTAGAGACAGAAATCAGACGGCTGTGACTGTCACCGGGGAAGTGTAAATAACTACTTGCGAGCAAGAACAAACCACTGTGATTCCAGGAGTGTCTGGCATACCTGCTTCTCCCCTGCTGCCTCTCAGGATGGCTCACAGAGTTTCCATCTCTTGTGGTTTCAGTTTTCTCCCAACACTGGGTCCATGAACTCAGCCTTCCCCCTCCCAAAGGATGTAAAAATCATGGAGTCGGGAGGTGCCTATGACAGCATACGAGATGAAACAGGGCAAGGCCTTGACACCATCTGGCCTGGTCCCGATGAGCTGCCTACGTGGCTTCCACAGCACACAGCTGTGGAGCTCTGCCCACAGCCTGGTGCCAGCAAGTGGGAACACAATGGTGACCAGTGAACCTACAGGAACTGCCACTCCTTCCTGGGCACTGGGCCTGCATGGGGGCTGTTTCACGTGTCCCGGCTCACATAACCCTCAGGACCCCACAAACTGCTTTTATGGAAACAGAGCCACACACAACGGGATAAAGTAACACACAGAACCAGCTTTGATCTAACTTGTATCCTTCCCCTGCAGTGGGAGCTCAGGCCTGTTAGAAATTAGAGTTGCCACCCAAATATGGGACGAAACCGTGGCTTTCTTCAGAAGCACAGTGAACACCAGAAAATTCAAACCGAAACACCCAGTCCTGAAAAAAAAATCTGAACTCCAGCAGGGCATCAACAGCATTCTTTGCTGCCTACCAGAGAGCTGGTCAATGGCAGGGGAGTCATGTGTCCCAGGTAAGTCAGGGCGGTGCAGTTTGCCCAACATCTCATAAATGTCCCTGGAAACTCTGCATCACATCTAAATTACATCCCCCAGGCTGTTTCTTACAACCAGAAACAGCCTCAAATTCCATCCCCCCTTTGCTTTAGACCTAGACAATACAGCCAGTGTGGCAAGCACTTGGACAGAGCAGCCTGGCTGGGGATCAGGGTAGGGCAGCCCCTAACAGCTCTTGCAGCCGAGAAGCAGGCCTGGAACCTTCCTTTCTAGGATATGCATCGATTCAGTCCTAAATATCCTGTTCTCTCGTAGCATCTCCCACAGCTTTAGAGGGCAGCTGTGGGCAGGAGGCCATGAGGAAGGGAAAGGCAAGGCCCTGCTTAGGGCAGATGGTAGTGTGTGGACGCTGAGAAGCCAGCAGTCCCAAGAGCTCAGCAAACCATCTCAGAGGCCTGCTGGAGGGCAGCAGCAGGGCAATAAGAAGGCAGTACAGATCAGTATCAGGCCCCAGGGATATTCAATTGGCACCAAGGCCCTGTCCACCCCCCTCCTCTCAGCCCAACACCCACACTGCACCCTTCCCACCCAGCCAGCTGGGCCACTGCCAGCCAACATGGGTGAACCAGAAAGAGTCTTGGCAGAGGACTCTGGCTGTGGCGGTGGCAGCTTCTGATGGATGGCCCGCTCATTCCAGGCTGCTCCTTGCTGTCCTAACCATGTCCGCTGGGGCCCTGGGGCTGGCAACCAACAGGGACAGATGAAAGGAGGATGCTCCTGGCTTTCAGGCTGCAGCAGTTGATATCAAAGCATCCAAGAGAGGACAGACTGAGGCTGAGGTTTCTGGGTAGTGAGAATGGAGGGGAGGGCATGAGGAACAATGCAGGAGACAGATACAGAAGACAGAAGAGAATACCAAAGGCAGAAAGGGACACAGTATGAGGTCACCAGCTGAGGCTCCAGCCACAGGGTCTCTGGGGCTCAACTGCATGGTAGTGGCTTATGCTCGTAGGTGGCCTGGAGCCACACTGCCCCAAGCTGAGCCACCAGGATCACTGGCCACTGTGGGGCCCCACAGTACCCAACAAAAGTCCATTAAAAGGCTGCAGCTAAGGGAAAGGGAGGCCCGAATGACTGAGGGCCAAAGAAGGTCTTAGAAAAAGGAGGTGAGCAAGGGATTATGAGGGCCTGGAGGGGAGTGACAGGAACACTGGCTACCAGGATGAAGGCAAGGGCCTGCTCCAGTCTAGCATTATGGGTGACTGTGAGAATCTCAGGACAAACACTGCCCCCTGGTGCAGGGAGCCACCACTGCCAACCCACAGCTCCCACCCGGACGATGTGGCCAGGCGAATAGGGAGGGACAGCACTTGTAGCACATGAACTCAACCATGGGGGAAGGCTCACAGGAGGGTTATTTGCCCTAATTTCTCCACATCCTTTAGGACTCAGCTCAGGGATCCCTTCCTGGACACTTCACCTCCCCAGCCAGTTCCAATACCTCCCCTGGGGCAGCCATGTCCCTTCAGCCAACTGTCATGGGCCTTGCTAGATTCACTCTCCTTATGCTGAGGAGACTCTCCTTGAGGTCAACCTCTGTGTCCTCAGAAAAGAGCACTTCATGTTACATCCACTGACTCACTCGTCCCTCTCCCTTCTCAGATACTGTGAGGACCCTAGGCTCAGGATCCTTGGTCCTTTTGTACCCTCCCTCCTCAGTACTCCACAAAGCACCCAAAAGCAAAATTACTCTCTGGGGAATGAATGAATAGATGAATACCTCAGGCCACACAATGAGTTTGAAGAGCAATGTGAAACTACTGAGGTTCATGCAGTGATACAATGGAGCACTAAGACAAAGATTTAAAAGGCATGGCCCTTCCTAGAAGCAGTGCACACAAGCTAGTGGGACATAGCAGTGTCCCCCACACCCAGATTAGAGCCCAAAGTGCTGCTGACAGGACACAAGGAAAGTCAAAAGGGCAGGGTCCGCAAAAAGCACCTGGCAGACTGAATGTTTGTCTCTCCCCAAAAGTCACATGTTGAAACCTTGACCTTGGACTTCCCAGGCTCCAGAACTCTTACAGGTAAACTTCTGTTGTTTATAAGCTTCTCGATCTATGGTACTTTGTCAAAGCAGCCAGCATGGACCCAGACACAGCCTAAGGGTGGGAATCAAGAAACTGAGTCTCAGGGCAGAGTGAGGTGATGAGGCTGGGGACACTAAAGTCTCAATGCTGAATGTGTCTGGGCCATGCTTTGGAAGGAGACAGACACCAGGCACAGCAGACCTCTGCAAGTGGTCCAAGAAGCTTCCTGACCCTCCTCCCACCTGCCCTACCATGGGCATGTAGGAGCTGCTCCTCCCTCTCTTGCTCCATTGTGGGGAGCAGTGGTAGCTAAGGAGACTCCATTTTGAATCTTACCCTCCATTGTATGGAGACTATGTTATGAGGAACCATGTCCTTACCTAAATTGGATGTTTACCTTCAGAGATTGCCCTGGAATGTGATGAACGTTCTGTAGCCCCGAGAAACGGGAAGGCCCATGAGGGTGGGGAATTGCCAAGGGACTGGAAAGCAGGGAAGCAGGTGCCCTGGATAAGGGTCATGATGTAACAACCAAACTCAGCTGTAACAACCAAATTTACCTGTAAGAAACTCACGGGTTGTGTAAGAGGGAAGGAAAAAAATAAACTCGAAGCTCGGTTTTGGGAGCCCAGACAACTCTGTCTTTTTTTTCTTTTGAAGTGTGTTTTTTCTTTCATCCTCACCCCTCCTCTCAGGTACTGTTCGACTAGTGACGTCGGGCCCCGTCACTCCACCCTTCATTTCAAGATGGCAGGCAATGGGTGCTAGCTGGATTGGAGAGAGACTCAGAAGGCTGAGGGACTTCAGGGCCAGGCAAGCTCAGGACAGCAGATTTCATCCTGTGTTATAGGTTGAATTGTGTCCACTCCAAAAGATATGTTGAAGTCCTGGCCTCAGTATCCTAGATGTGACCTTATTTGGAAATGGGCCCTTTACCAAGATACTCAAGTGAAATGTGTATTGGGGTCATTAGGGTGAGCCCTAATCCAATGTGCTCGGTGTCCTTATAAAAAGGGGAAATGTGGACACAGTGACAGACACACACAAAGGAAGATGACATGAAGATATGGGGAGGATACACTTCCAAGCTCAGGAATGCCAGCAATGCCAGATGCTAGAAAGGACCCTATAGCTTTCAGAGGGAGTATGGCCCTGACGACACCTTGATTTGGGATATCTAACTTCCAGATTGGTAAGGCAAAAATCTCTATTGTTTTAAGCCACCTATGTTGGTGCTTTGCTTCAGCAGCCATGGGAAAGCAGAGGACCCAGGCTCCCCACAAACAGTCAGACCCATACAGATCCTGAAATCAGGGGCTGAGGAAGCATGGTGATCGTACAGTGTTGCCTTCTCTCATCTCCTAACCCTGCTGCAGCCACAGCAGTTGTTCCAGAGCATGTAGCTATTTAGGACTTTGATCAGCCAGTGAAGGCTGAGTGGGAGGCAGCAGAAAGAAGTGAACAGTGACAAGTCAGTAAGAGCAACTGCTCAGAAAGCAGGGCTGAGCCAGCAGGAAGGCCTCCGGAAGTAAAGACACCAGGGACAGATCTTTAAAAAGGAGGAGGAGGGGGAGGAAGGAATGACCAAGGAAGAGGGGGTCAGGCAGAAGAAGGGAGGTATGGGGGGGCAGCAGCAACAGCTTGGTGAGAATTCCAGAGAGGCAGGGAGCCCCCTGGCAGACACTGGGCTCTAGGTCAAGAGCTTGAACACTGGGCAAGGAGCACAGATGCCTTTTCAATGTCAGGGGATGCTCTGGAGAAACCAGACAGGGGAGAAACAGGCTAACAATTGACAGGAACCACTCTGGTGGTTCTGAGGAAGTCAGATGTGACGACCAGGTGGAAGTAAGACAATTAGATCTCGTGCTTGTGAGAAAACGAGACCTGAGCAGGAGAGATGGAAGAGTAGACAGGGCAAGAATATTTAGAAGGCAAAATTGACAGTGGAGGGATGACTCTGGGCTCCTGTGTTAGGGTGAACAATGGCAACACCAAATCAAAGCCCGCAGAAGCAGATCAAAGTAGAAGCCAGTGAACTTAGCACTGACCCCAAAGAGCTGGAGTTGGCTGCCAGCTGAGGCTGAAGAGGACAAACAGGCAGCTGCACACAAGACTCACATCCAGAGAAAGCTCAGAGCTGATGAGATATCAGAGAGCTGTCCCCAGTGAGATGATGTGGAAACACCCACAGACAGGGACAGGGCAGAACAAAGAGATGACACAAAGGAATGGGGTCCACAGGGAATGGCCAGAGCATGGCCGCTCCGAGGAAGATGGGGGCAGAAGAGCCTGGTAAGAAACAGACTGACAGAGGACTGGGGATTTACTCAGTGGAGCCACACCTGCCTCACAAGCACAAGGTCCTGAGTTCGATCCCTGGTACCAAAAAGAGAGAGAGAGAGAGAGAGAGACTGACAGAGGGCTCCCTGGAGCCCTGAGGCAGGGCAGAGAGAGAGATGAAGACAAGAGTGAGTGGAAAGGTGAGGAAGTCTTTGCCTTGAACCCCCTAAAGTTTGGACAAGAACTTTTAGAAAGTTCTTGAAAAAGAGAGAAAGGCAGGGTGAACTAAAGGGCTCAATGAGCTCTTTTTCTTTCTTTTTATTTATTTGTTTGTTTGTTTATTTTTGGTACCAGGGATTGAACTCGGGTCCTTGCACGTGCGCAGCAGGCAGCAAAACCACTGAGCTAAATGCCCAGCCTTCTTTTTCTTTTTTTAATGAAACACTAAACACACCTAGTGAAATGTAGTGGATCAAACACAAGGATTTGTTTCTATTCCCTCTTGAAATCCTACTAAAACATCAGTAAAGGACTTCCTTTTTAAAGAGCAGAAGCCACAAGGGCAAAGAGCGAGAAAGCTGACAGCAGCAGATGGCAGAGGTTAAGAAAAATGTGCATGATGGGTGGCTGGTAGTTGAACAGTAATGACTATGGGTGGAGGACGAAGGAGGAGGCACCACCCAGCAAGGGAAACCCAGCTACAGCCACCTGGAAAGGGGGGGTAAGGCTCAGAGAGTGGAAGTGAGCAGTAGGCTGCAAACTGGAAGCAGGTTAAAGTGTGAGGAAGTCAGATCCCCAGATGCCCCTTTCTCCATCATGCATCTAGGGACCCCACTCAGCCCCCATTGGAATGACAGGGACAGGAAACACCCTCTGCTCCTGGGTATACCCATGTGGTCCTGAGGTCTCCAAGTCCTGCAATCACTCCTGTGACAGCACCACCTGCTGCTGCTAGGTCTAGAGCTCCGGAGTCTGACACTGGCAGGACAGGTAGAGTTTCGTGCAGAAGCATGCTGCTAGGACTTGTTAGGGACAGTGCACACCCCCGTCATCGGAATTCACACAATGGTGCTTTCAGAGAACAGGAGACTTTGTCCCTGGAGGCTGCAGCTCCAGCCACCAGGCCTGGCCCAGATAGCAAGGTATCACAGAGAATGAGGGGGAGCCTCATGGCTCCACAGGGCAGTTCCCAGGCTCCCTCTAGACAGAAAACCATAAAATTCTTCTTTAGGAAACTGCCATCATCTGAATCTTGGGTGTCCAAGGCCTGTATGTTAAAGGCTCTATCCCCAGAGTAGCACTACTGGGAGACAGTGGAGCCTTTAGGAGTGGGGCCAGTTGTGAAGTCTTTAGGACAGTGGGGTATGCCCTTTAGGACACTGGGAGTGTGCCCTTAAAGGACACTGGGAGTGTGCCCTTAAAGGGGACTGTGAGACCCTGGCCTCTTTCCCTTTCTGTTTTACTTCCCAGCCAGGAGATGAATACATTTGCCACGGGCTACCTCACCACAGGCCCAAAAGCGACAGGGCCACCTAGCCATGGACTGAAACCTCCAAGACTGTGAACCAAAATAAACCTCTTATCTTTGTGAGCAGATTATCTCCAGTATTAGTTATCATGACAGAAGGCTGACATGCAGAAGCCAGCCACCCTAGGGCAGAAGTCCTATAGCTGCTGACATGTGGTAGACCCCCAAGAAAATGTCAGACAAGGTCTATCTGGCCAGACCTTCCTGTGTGCTCTGGAATCACATGCTGCAATGTGAATGACCAGCCAAACATCACCAGGTATTTGAGGAAATTAAAAAAAAAAAATTACCAAAACAAATTGGGAATTTTTAAAGGAAACTCTGAAAAGTAATACAGAAAGCAGACACTCAAAAAATTATAATTAATCTCCTCAGAGAAATAAGAAAAGCTATTGCATCCATTAAGTAAGAGGCGGCAGTTATTTTAAAAAGGCAACAAAAAAAGAGCTCTAGGAAATTAAAAATAGAGTTGCAGAAATTTTAAAATATAACAAATAAAAGAATTACAAGGCAGTTCAGGACACTATCCAGAAAGACTAACCTATTAAAAAATAGGAGAAAAGGTAAGAAAATAGAAACTTAGTCCAGTGAGACAATATACTCAGCTGCCTGGGAATCCCAGAAAGGGAGAACAGAAAACCAGAGGGAAGAAAACTGTACTGTGAATGATGTCAAAAGCAACCCCTGGAAAAGGACTAGGAAAAGACCCCATAAGCTTCCTGTATTTGTTTCCTGTGGCTACAACAAATCACTAGAAACTTGGGCCCTTCCACTTAAAGGTCAGAAATTCAACATGAGCTTTAGGGGACAGAAATCCAGACGTGGGAAAGGCTGTGCTTCCTCTGGAGGCCCTGGGGAGAACCCACTATTGCCCGACCAGCTTCTGGTGGCTGATGAGACTCCTTGGCTTATGGCCTCATCACTTCAGTATCTGCCTCTCTCCATATCAACTCCTCGATGCGAGTGTCTGCCTTCTAAGACACCCGTTACAGCATTCAGGGCCACGTGGGTAATCTTGTCAAGTTAAGATCCTTAATCACATCTGCAGAAGCCTTTTTTCTTATAAGGTAACATTTAGATTAGAACCTGGATATCTTTGGGGTGATCTTTTGGCCTTCCACACTTTTGAACAAGAAAAGAACTTCTCACATGACAATCTTTAACAGGGACAATGGAGCCAAAAGTCACTGGAGGGATGCTTCCAACTTCTGAAGGAAAATGGTTTCTGCTTGGAATTGTCTACCCAGTTAGACTATCAACAATCAGTGTCTGTAACGTACAGATATTCTCAGACACAACTGGCCTTGGCAGGTTTACCTCCCACATTCCGGTGAGCACTAGTAAAAAAGGAGCAAGTAAGTCAAGAATGAAGAAGACACAGGTCCAGGCCTCTGGCAGCCAGTGCAAAGGTGGCAAAGGAACCCCCAGCAGCAAGGTGAGGGTGCAGGAGTCCCAAGCTGCATGGGGCCTGGAGCAGCAGCCTGCAGACGGCAGCAGACACAAGTTCCTGGGGACTGGGCTCCCAAGGGGTTGCAGCAAAAAGGCAGATTAGCTGATGTCTCTGAAAGTATGGAAAGGAGATGGCAATGTATAGTCTGTCTGTTTATCGAGGATGAAGGAATGAGGCAAATATTGACTCAAGGAAAATGAAAGTTAGACAAGAAAACACTACCCTGGTATACATTCTGTGTTTTCAGATGTGACTATGTACTTGATATGAATCATGTAAAACCTGAAAATGTACTTAACCATGCTGGGAGTCTGAGGGAGAGAAGATGCTACATGTCTGAGGTGGGGGGCAGTAAAATCAAGCTAAACCTTCCACAGGAAGAGATCAGCAAACAGTGGGCTTTGCCTAGGCATAGGAGGTGATGAAAGAGCTGGTTCAGGGACATAGCCAGGGAGGGAAGTGAAACAGCACACCGAGAGGTTTGATAAGGCCCTGGTATAGTCTGACTTTCAGAAATGTCCACGTGTATTACTTAGATAAAATAAAAAGTCAAATTTAACAAAAGGGGAACCCATTCTACAAACACCTGGTTTCCCTATGGCTTTTCCTAATCCCATTCCCACACCTGTTCCTCCTCTCCCCAGCAGCCACCACAATCTAGAGTCACTGCAGCCTTCTCCTCCATTTATTTCACACAGATCAGATAAGATGTGGACCCATGAACTTGTGTCTTAATTTCCTCATGAATGATACAGCCATTTTAAAACTCATTTTCAACCCAATATAATACCTGAAATCTGTAAGCTCAAGGTCCTGAGTTCAATCCCCGGTACCAAAAGAAAAAAAAAAATCTATCCACATTAGTACATGTAGCTCCAGTTCATTAATTTTATTTGTTTTTAAAAATTGTGTCCTAGGGCCGGGGATTTAGCTCAGTGGTTCCGGTGCCTGCCTCACAAGCACAAGGTCCTAAGTTCAATCCCCGAAACCAAAAAAATTTAAAAAATAAAAAATAAAAATTGTGTTCCCTTCTTTTCTTTGTTCCTGTAGTGCTGGGGATCAAACCCAGGGCTTCACAAATCCTAAGTGTTCTACCAGTGAGCTAAACCCCCTGCCCTTCTTTTTCATTTTGTGCTTATTAATTTTAATGCCTGTATATGGTTCTATTATATATACCACAGTTTACTGAGGCCCAAATGAATGACTGATACTGATTATTTCTATACCCGCCCATTCATATGTGGAGATCCTGTACCCCAAAATAATGGAGTTACCAGGTAGGGTCTTTGGAAGTTGATTCCATCATGGGAGTGGAACCCTCCCAAATGAGAATAAAGCCCTTATCAAACATGTTCCAAAGAATTCCCCCTTGGCCAAGATGGGCATGGTGGTGCAAGCCCTGGGAGGCTGAGGCAGGAAGATTGCCTTGAGTTCAAGGCCAGCCTGGACGACATAGCGAGATCTTGTTTAAAAAAAAACCCCAAACAACAAAAAAAGAATTTCTCCTTGGCACTAGGTCATAGGCAGGCATAGTGATCTAAACTAGAAAGTAGGCCTTCATCAGACACTTTGACCTCAGACTTCCTAGCCGCTAGAAAGGTGAGAAATACCTTCCTGTTGTTTATGAAACACTTTGTCTACGAATTGTGTTTTAGCAGCCTACACAGACTAAGACAGTGACAACACTGTAGGTTGTTTTTAATTTTTAGCTGTTATGAGCCATGCTGTTTGTTTTTCTAGTACCAGGATCTAACTCAGGACCTTGAGCTTGCAAGGCAGGTGCGGCACCACTAAGCTAAATCCCCGGCCTTAGGGCCATGTTGTATAATTGGCAAAACTATAATCATTGAAGTTGGGTGACAGATACATGGAGTTCATTATACTATTTACTTCATTTTTGTGGATGATTGAAAACAGTCATAATAAAGAGCCAATGACAGGCACATGTAATCCCAGCACTTGGGAGACTGAGTCAGGTGAATCCCCAGGTCAAGGCCAGCCTGGACTACATAGTGAGACCTTATTTGAAAAAAAAAAAAAAGAGAGAGCTGGAGATATAACTCAGTGGTACAGTATTTGCCTAGCACAGGCTTAATCTCCAGTAGTGGGGGAAAATGTTAAAAGTGAATAACCTTGGCCCCATATAAAAGATGTGTAAGAATTTCTCTAGGACAAAGAGCTAGAATTGGAACTCCTGTATTAGACAATAGACATATTTTTAGTGTTAATGTTGCCAACAATCTCCCCAAAGTAGTTGTCCTAACACTTTGCACAGCCACTCCTTAAACTACAAGAGAATTTCTTTCCCTGCATCATTATCAACTCTTACATTATCAGATCTGATTTTAGTCAGGAACAAGACAAGGATGTCCACTATCACCACTCTTGTTCAATATAGTTTTAGAAACATTAGCCACAGCAATTAGACAAGAGAAAGAAATAAAAGGAATAAAGATAGGAAATGAAGAAGTCAAATTGTTATTATTTGCAGATGACATGATACTCTATATAGAAGACCCCAAGAACTCCACCAAAAGTCTTCTAGACTTAATAATCAAATTCAGTAGAGTAGCTGGATACAAGGTCAACATACAAAAATTAATAGCTTTCCTCTACATGAACAACAGACTCACTGAGACAGAAATAGGGCAAACAATTCCTTTCACAATAGCATTCAAAAAACAAATACCTAGGAATCAACCTTTCAAAAGAAATCAAAGACCTCTTCTCTGAAAACTATAGCACTCTGAAAAGACAGATTGAAGATGATATCAGAAAATGGAAAGACATTCCCTGCTCCTGGGTAGGAAGGATCAACACTGTGAAAATGGCTATACTGGCTGGGGATTTAGCTCAGTGGTTTTGCTGCCTGCTGTGCAAGCGCAAGGACTCGAGTTCGATCCCCGGTACCAAAAGAAAATGGCCATACTTCCAAAACTACTATATCGATTCAATGCAATCTCAATTGAAATCCCAGCAGCATACTTCATAGACCTTGAGAAAACAACCCAAAAATTTATTTGGAAAAAGAAGAGACCCAGAATAGCAAAAGCAATTCTAGGTAACAGAGACATGGCAGGGGGTATCACAATCCCCAACTTGCAACTATACTACAAAGCTACTGTGATAAAAACAGCATGGTACTGGCAAAGAAACAGACCTGAGGACCAGTGGAACAGATTAGAAGATGCAGAAACAACTCCAGACACACTTAGCCATCTCATCTTCGATAAAGGAGCCAAACACCCTCACTGGAGGAAAGATAGTCTCTTTAATAAATGGTGCTGGAAAAATTGGGTTTCAACTTGCCAAAAATTAAAACTAGACCTATATCTCTCACCATGCACTAAACTAAAATTGAAATGGATTAAAGATCTAAATATTAAAATAGAAACGCTGAATCAGCTGGAACAGAGGTTAGGTAGAACTCATGAAGACATTGGTGTAGGAAAAGATTTTAAGAACAAAACCTCAGTTGCCCGTGAACTACCACAAACAATCAACAAGTGGGATCTCTTCTTATTAAAAAGCTTCTGCACAGGGCTTGGGATTTAGCTCAGTGGTTCCAGCACCTGCCTCGAAAGCGCAAGGTCCCGAGTTTGATCCCCGGTACCAAAAAAAAAAAAAAAAAAAAGGATATAAAGCTTCTGCACACCAAGAGAAACCACTAACAGAGTGAAGAGACAACCCACAATGTGGGAAAAAAATCTTCACCTGCTGTTCCTCAAACAAAAGTCTACTATCTCAAATCTATAAAGAACTTAAAAAAATCAGACCTCCCAAATTTAAAGACCCAATCTGAAAATGGGTATCTGAAATGAACAGACATTTCTCAGACAAAGAAGTAGAAATAGCAAATAAACATATGAAAAAATGTTCAATATCACTGGTCATTTGAGAGATGCAAATGAAAACAACGCTGAAATTCCACCTCAATCCAAAAAGAGTGGCTGCTATCATGAAATCAACAATAACAAGTGCTGGCAGGGCTGTGGGGAAAGAGGAACCCTGCTCCACTGCTGGTAGGAATGTAGACTGGTGCAACCACTGTGGAAATCAGTATGGAGCTACCTCAAAGAACTAGGACTGGAAATCCCATTTGATCCAGCTATTCGCCTGCTGGGTATCTTCCCCAAAGAATCAAAAGAATCATACCACAGTGATATATGTGCACTCATGTTCATAGCAACACAATGAGTAATAGCTAAAACTTGGAAGCAGCCCAGTTGCCCATCAACTGGAGACTGGATAAAGAAAATGTAGTTTTTTTCTAAAATGGAGTACTACTCAGCCATAAAAAATGAGAAATTAGAGACATTTATAGCTAAGTGGATGCACATTGAGGCCATACTCTTAAGTGAAATAAATAGGACACACATGTGTAAATACCAAATAGTTTCTCTGGTGTGAGAAACTGAAAGTGTAAATAAGGACTAAAAGGTATAATAGATAATGTGAAATAAAAAGAAAAGGGGCAAAGGGGAAGGGGAAATGGGAGGGATAGGGGAAAGGAAAGAAGGGAATGGAATTAATATGAGAAAATGGAAAAATGGAAACAAAGTCTTTGTAAATAGGGAGGGATGGAGGGGTTGAAGGGAGGGCAGGGGAAGGGTGAAAGATAAGAACCAAGAGAGATTATGTAAAGGTGCAAATTTCCAATGATGAATGTCACTATATTGTATACCTAAAATGTACCAATAAAATAAAATTTTTTAAAAAGATCTGATTTCTGTCAATCTCGTAAGTATAAAATAGTATCTTGCGTTAATTTTCAGCTCCCTGATTATTAGTGAAGTTGGACATTTTCTCATTATTGTAGATATATTTTTAGGTCTCTCTCTCTCTTGCGGACTCCTGCTTGTATCACTTGCCCATTTTTCTGCTAATCTGGTTGTCTTTTCCTTACTGAGTTAGAATAAATTTTGTCTCCATTCTCCACTGTAGATATGGCAGATGCCTCCTACATGGAGGATGCATAGCAGGTTTGAAGAAAAGGAAGGAGCTACAAGGGAAGCAGAGGCTGAAGGAGTGACGGACAGGATAAGAGATGGAGCCTGTCTAGGAAAGAGGCTCTGGGTGCAGGCGACAGACTGGCTTTGAACTGGGAGAAGAGCCTCCTTCCTGAGACCTAAGCATCTAGACTTTCTGGCACAGTCCTAGTTGTGAAATATAGCAGTGTCTGCTCTGGGATGTCACTAAACGCACTGACCCACCAAGGCCCAGAATGGCAAGTAGCTTTTCACTCTGACTTGTCCCAACCACAAAGCATCGATGCCACACTGCAGGAGGCACAACCGATACAGCTGAGCAGCAGCCCAAGACAGGTCCATGGGCAGAAGGCATAACTTCCTACTAACATACAAGCTCCCTGTTGCCACAGCTGCTCCAAGAGCTCAGAATAATAAAGTCAAGCTGAACCAGCAATGACTGCAATTCAACCTTAAGAAAAATATCTGGCCAGTCTGAACAACAAAAGATACAGATTAGAAGGGCACTGTTGTTTCCCTGTGAGGGAGTTGAAAAGAACTTAGTTTCTGAATGAATGGCTTTAGGTCAAGTGATTCTTCAGGAAAAGCAAAAGGTTAGACTGATTGTATAAGTGATTTCTTAAACTCCTGTTATGATTATCTAACCATGAAGAAGGGACATAAAGCAGTTTTCAATGTCTATTCTGGCACGTTCTACAGAATGCTGTCTTAGTATTCTTTCTTTAGAGGAAAAATGCATAAGTCAGACACATTTAGACATTAAGTGTGTTCTAGTTTAAAATGTACCAGGAATCAGAGGTTTGTAGCACAACCTGGCCAGAGAAACGGGAGCAGCCAAACTGTCAAACTCTCCTCCCTGTTCCTCATTCTTCTCAAGCCAGCAAAAGCTACTGGGCCCATGGTTCCCAGCATCAGCAAATTAAAATGCAAACCACTCAGTTAAAAACCTGAATTCTAGACAAACAAAAAAAAAATTTTAGTGTAAGTATATTCCATACAATATTTGGGGCAAACTTATATCACAAAATTATTTGTTGTCTATTTGAAGTTTAAATTTTTTATCTGACAACCCTAAGGAGCCAGCAGAGTTGTGGCCCTGAAAGGACTGTCAGAGAAAGAAATGGGGGAAGAGAATTCTCAGCTGTTAAAACAACAGGGCAAGGAAAACCCAGTGGTTAAGATCGCAGGAGCCAAATTCCCTGGTTTCAAATCATAGCTAAACAGCCTCTGGGCAAGGCGCTTCACCTCTGGGCCTCCTCTCCTCCTCTGTAAAACCAGAGCTAACAACAATAACTGCCTCAGAGGGTTGTTCCAGAGACTGAATGGGTGAGGCATGTAAAGGGCTTTCAACAATGCTTGACACCTGATCTGCCATTATTATCAGGGGCAGCTTTTTGTAGTGGGAATAGTGTTGAGTTTGAATGCTGAATCTGCTGCTGAGTCAGAGGATGCCTGGTGGAGCAAGGACAGGAGAAAACAGCAGAGGCCCCACCAAAAGGCTGATCCCTCATTTCCCCAGATGATGCACTGAAGTGAATTTGCCCCTGACAACCCCCTTGCTCAGAACAAGACCATCTGAGAGATGTGGTCCAGCTGTCCCACAGAGGAGGACACACCGAGGCCACCTGCTTTGGCTCAGCTTACTCCTGCTGGCCCACATGCAGTGCATCCCTCTGTCTAGTTCCGTGCTCAGTAAGCATCACATTGATGACATAAAATTGGCCATTTTATTTACTGGCATATTTGTACCACAAAAACTGGCAAATGCTACAATCAGGGACCTCTCCTCACTTCCCAAGAGCTGCTGCTGAAAGAACACGTGTGTCCCAGAGTTTGACAGAAAACAGGAAGTTGGGAGGGGGGTCCAGTGAACAGTGCCCTTGTCTACTTTCTCTTTAGCTACAGAATCAAATAAAGAGGCTTTTTCTTTTTTAAGAGTCTAGTGTACAGAGGGTTTAATTTGGTCAGAACATGAGAAGGAGCTCAGGAAGAAAGGAAGTAGGCACTCTGTCGATATCTTAAGGCAGTTTGGAAACCACTTGGCAGCACTAATTAACCTACAAGCATATCAAAATAAAAATTCTTTTGATACTCACATTTAACAATTTGAAAATTATTCTTCTGTCTTCTAAGGGACTAATTTCCTTGTTCCTCCCTCCTTGACACCTCTGGCTCCCTCCCTCTCTCTCCACCAGTAAAGGAATTGCAGGCTGAAGTGTGAGGGTTTAAAACCATAACTTTCTGATGTACTTGTCAAATGTTCTTCCCCCATCCCCTCTTCATACCCTGCCCAAACACCACACACAAAACCAGGCCAGACACCTCCTCCTGTCACCCTCCACCCCCAGATATGGGGTCATCTCAGCTCTTCCTCCTCCTCACCTATCATCCACTCAAGAAGCCCTGCACTTTCACCTCCTAATTCCCTCACATCCTTCCATTGATCCGTCCCAAATTATCCACTTCTGACTACCTAAACTATTGTCAAGGCCTCCTGGCCATCATGATGATGTGAACTACCCATGCTCCACTGACAGCAATCCTCAAAACAGGGATAAATTCACTCCTCTTATGTGGGACTGCATAACCTTTGTTCCTTTTCTCCAGCCCCATTGTGATTAAATGTGAGTTAATGGATAAAGATGCTTGTTAGTTTTGGGACACTAGATAAAAATCTGTAACAGACCTAAAGTCCCAAAGTAAACTACTCAACTCCTTG
>NW_004624767.1:19523756-19541360 GCF_000247695.1 Heterocephalus glaber | reverse complement strand
GGAAATGAAATCTATGTAAATAGGGAAGGGCGGAGGGGGTGAAGGGTGCACAGGTAATGGGGAAAAAAATAAGAACCAAGATACATCATGTACAGGTACAAATACCCAATGATAAATGAAATCGAACTGTATACCTAAAATGTACCAATAAAAGAACTAAAAAAAAAAAAAGAATCATAGATTTCAGGGAGGATGGGCAGGAGAGGAGGTTGGCAAGAGAAGGAATGTGGGTTATGTCTCCCCACGACTGGCCTGGCCAGGGCTCTATCTTTCCACTACAAGAGTTTCTGCTGGGTTCCAGCCTCTACTCTTTCAGCCATCAGTGGTGTCTGGAAGAAACACTATTTCCTCTGGAGACTCCGCCAAGCCTAATGGTAGTAAGGGCTTTCTACTGTTGCTTGTCCCTGGGTGCCTGCCTTGTCTTAACTCATTAATTCAGGTTCTGAGAAACTGTGTGTAACCTTCACCCATTCCTGGCCAGTCTTTACTGCTGTTCTGCAAGACCCCACACCCCAAACATCTCCACAGAGGAAAGCAAGTGGAACCTCACTGGTGTGAAAACTTGGTTCTCTATGCAAACTGATTACCAAAGTGCCCAGTCTGTAAGCCAAGAAAATGGTGAGAGAATTCAACAGCAGAGAGCTTCAGTTCCTGGAAAGAAGCAAGCAGCCATCCAAATAGCACATGACCTTGATTATGGTTGCTGCTGCTTTGTCTTCCTATTCTTGAACCCCAGGAGACTATCTATACCTTTGCAGTCCTTTGATCAGACCTTTCATCCTATGCTCTGATTCAAGCATAAAAATGAGGCCAAAGGCCTCCTAAGGCAGAATTCTAGGAATCCACTATTGGTGCTTTCGTTCATCCGGCAAAAGTGTCAGAAATGCTGAGCCTGTTTGTATGAGCTTGCTACTGAGTGCCAGCTGCTACATTAAGAGCTTTGTATTACCTTGCTGAATCACCAGAAGCCCTGGATGACTGGTATTATTTTAAGAAATAAAACACCAGGATATTCAGCTTGCCATGGTCTCAAAGCTCAAAGCCTTACAGACCCCTGTCTGTGTGACTCTGTCACTGCCCTGCCCCGCTGGATAGATTATTGAGATAGATCATGTCATGGTCATTTTTGGATGGCACATCACTCTTTCCTACCTGCCAGTCTCAACTATTTCTCATTCACCATCCCTCTCATCCTGGCCACTGTGCCTCTCTCCCTAGCCAAACCAGATCTTGTGCTTGCTGTGTGAAAGGCCTCTCCCTCCTTCATCTGTATCATGGTCACACCTACGTCTCACCCAACCTCTAACTGCAGCCCTTCTCACAGCTTAACTGCATGATCACAGCCAGACCACCTCTGAGGTGGTGGGAACCCAACATGGTAGGAAGGTTAGTGGATATTTTGATCCCTTCTGCAAAACCACCAAGAGATCTCAATTCACCCTTGCCCTAAAGTGCACATCCAGGCTGGAAAAGAAGCAGGTGACGTGAGCCACAGCTACCATGGGCTGGCCTACGCTGAGCTACAACCACAACCACTGCAGGTCTCTCAGCAGCTTCCCAATAAGACCCTCTTATCTGCTCCTGTTAGCAAGGGAGTCGCCTTTGCATGTGACATTTCATCCTCAGGATGAGAAGTTAGGTTGGTGAACAAGCCTCAGGGAGGAAGAAGGGCCTAACTGAAAAAAAAATTTTTTTTGGAAGGACAGTGACTTATAATATTTTTTAAATCTTATATGTTTTTGTCTATTGCAAAAATTAACAATTGTAACATTTTGCCATACTGGCTTCAGAATTTTATTTATTTAAAAAGTTTAATGGTTACATAAAAATCATACACACTTATGGGGTATGTGAACTGAAGTTTGAAGAAGCCACATCTATATTCAAGAGACTGCAGACTGACCTTGGCTGACTACAACATCATGACTGTGGAGGGATGGAACATTAAGAGCCAAAGTTATCTTGGCCCTATAGTTCCTTTCACTAGTCATTTACTATCTACCTCTGTATCTGACCTAACATCCTCTACATTAAACTCTTGGGATAGCTCAGTAGGCCTGACAGACCAATCTTAAGACAACATCTGAAACCTACCAAAGAGATTCCCTAGCTTTGCTATACCTCACCTACCTGATGCCTCCAACAATGTCACTGGCAAATGTACTCCTGTTGATTTTATGACTCTGTCTTGCTCTGTGACTATCAAGGTGACACACCCTCTTCCACAGTGGAATGTGTCATTCAGGATAACTTGAATGCATTTTCCTGGGCCATGGACACTCATATTTGGCTCAGAAAAACCATTTTCTTATTTCCTTTACAGCAGAGGTGTTATTTTATATTGGCAGGTACAATGTGATATCTGAACACATGAATACATTGCACAATTTTTAGTTTTCGTAGTCTTGGAGATCAAACCTAGGGCCTTGCGCATACTAGACAGGTGCTCTAACATGAGTTATATCACTAGCCATCAGTGTGAATCAGGTAAAACATATCTATCTTCTCAAATGTTTTTCATTTCTTTGTAGTAAAAACATTGAAAATCCTTTCTTCTAGGTTTATTTTTTTCCAGTACCAGGGATCGAACCTGGTCCTTGCACTTGCAGGGCAGGCAGCAGAACCACTGAGCTAAATCCCTGGCCTTCTTCTAGGTTTTTGAGATATTGTTATGTATAAATCTAAAAATTGGGCATGGTGGCACATCTCTGTAATCCCAGCACTCAGAAGGCAGGAGGATCACTTCAAGTTTGAGGCCAGCCCAGGCTACATAATGAGTTTAAGTTCAGCCTGAACTACATAGAGAGATCCTGTCTCAAAACAACAAAAACAAACAAAATCTAAAAATTGTTACCTATAGTCACTGTACTGAGCAATAGCACGCCAGAACCTCTTGCTCTTATGTAACTGTAACTTGGTACCCACTAATCAACCTTTTCTCCATTCCTCACTTCCCCCTACTCTCCACCGCCCCTGGCAACTACCATTCCACTCTCAACTTCAATGAGATCAACATTTTATATTTCACATATCAACAGACCATATGCTATTTGGTTTTCTGTGCTTGGCTTATTTCACATAACATAATGTCCCCAGTTCCATCCACGTTATAGCAAATGACAGGATTTCATTACATTTTATAGATGAATAGTATTCCGTTGTGTATATACCATGTTTTTTCCCATTCATCAGTTGATGGACACTAAGTTTGTTTCCATTCCTTGGCTACTACAAATAATGCTGCAATAAACATGGAATACAGATGTCTCTTGACATACCAAGTTCATTTTCTTTGGATATATATACCCTAGTGAGACTGCTGGATCATATGTTAGATAGATCTACAGTGGCTCATGACTTAATTCTTTCCATGATTCTGGTCACAAACTAAACTGGACCAGAACTAGATCAGATTCAGTGGTTAGGTTCAATGTTGACCTTATGGTGACAATTGATTCAGTTCTCATCCAATTCGGTTTGCAACCAGAATCATGGAAAGAATTAAGTTTGTAAGCCGAGGTACCACTCTGTCTGTCTGTCTGTCTGTCTGCCTGCCTGCCTGACTGCCTGCCTATCTATCCATCCATCCATCGATCTATCTATCTATCTATCTATCTATGGCACTGGGAATTGAGCCCAGTGCCTTGTGCATTTCAGGTAAATACTCTACCATTGAGCTACATCCCCAGTCTTATGTTTTTAATTTTTTACTGAACCTCCCGATTGTTTTCCATAGTGACTGTATTAACTTATATTCTCACCAAGTGTGCAAGGGTGCCCTTTTCTCCACATCCTCATCAGCACTTGTTATCTTTTGTCCGTTTGATAACAGCCATTCTTACCGGGGTGAGGTGATATCTCCTTATGGTTTTGATCTGTATTTCCCTGCTGATTAGTAATGGTGAGAATTTTTTTCATCTACCTGCTGGCCATTCAGTTCTGAGCCCCTGGATAAGGCACCTTCCAGGTGACCTCTGTACTTATGAGACCAGTACTATTACATTTGATAGTTTTACTGAGCAATAACCTCCATGCTATAATTATATTGAACAGTATTCCCAGTGTTCTCTGCAGTAGAGAAGGCACTTTAATAGGTACTCTTCCTTGCTACTAACAGCACCTTCACCTAGCAGGCAGGAAAGGCATTATCTTCATTTTATAGATAAGGGGAGGATGTCCACCTTGACCTCACTGTTCCCTCGCTGGTCTCCTGCCTCCACTCAAGCAACTCAGAGTAACTGACTGTGTCGGTGCCCTTGAGGGAATGATTTTTGGGTCATGGCCCTGGAGCTGGCACTTTGGAAAGATAAAGGGAAAAGGCAGTAGGGTTCCTGCCCTCAAGACACACTTTTTTTTTTTTTTAAGCACTAGGAATAGAACCCAGGGCTCTGTGTGTGCTAAGCAACCAAGCCTCTACTATTGACCTGGAGAAGCTAGAGGAGGTGTGGGGCCACCTACAGCAAATCCAGACTCTGCACCAGTGCTGATTCAAGAGGGAGAAAGCCCTTAGAGACAAAAAGAAACCCCAGGTCAAACTCTGGCTTTGCTACCACCCTGGCCACAGGACTTGGGAAACTCGATACCTCTCTGGACCTGTTAGTTTATGTATGCAACAGTTTTTAATCCCCCAGCATAAAGGGCTGACAATGAAAGCACCTGGGACATGTGAAACTTCAGATTTTCCCTTCAGTTTCATAAACTGTAATCTGCAATATACACCCAAAGGATTATAATTAGATTTCACATGAATGGCACCACTGTTTATTGAGCACCTACTTGCTGATAACACACACCTGAGGGTTGGAGACTGCTATAAAGCATGGCCTCTGCCTTCAGGTACATGACAGGCCTCCATGTGCAAAAGTAGTTCTTTGAGTGACGGGGACCTGGGGAAGCTGTGACATAGATGAGAAGAGGGAATTAAAGAATCACTGAAGAGTGGCTGGACCTCAGCTCCAAGGAAGGATCTGCTGCAGAGGCCCAGCAGGTGCACAGAACCTGGCACATGAGCACCAACATACATACGCTCAGTTGAGTGCACTGGAGCACATGGGGTGGCAGGGCCAATAAATCCCTCATCACATGTGTAGCTAGATAGCTTTGTCCAGCAGGATCCAGCAGGGCTGATTCAAGCCCTGATCCCCACCTGAGAGGCTTAGTAGCCAGGTCACATGGGAGAACTAACTTTCCTGAGACTCTAAAACAGAAGAATAATAATTCAACTCCAAATATTCATTGGGAGGATTAAATATGAGGATACATGTGAAATGGTCCACAGCAGAGATGCAATACATACTACTAACTAATAATCATCAACATCAACTACAGCTTGACTGCAAGGCTGGGACCAGTAAGGAAATGTAGACATATTGATTTAGAGCGATCAGATAGAGGAGATAGGCAAAACTATGAGGAAGTGCTTGACCTTGGCAAGGTGAGGAGGGGTACTCGGGCCCTAGAGAGCTTAGCCCTGCATATAGCCTGTCACTACCTCTTGAAAAACCCTTCCTCAAAAGATCAGAGAGCCAGAGGTAGAACACAGAAATTGGAAGAAGAGTAGCCAGGCAGGGTGGTGCATGTCTGTAACCCTAGCACTCGGAAGGCTAAAGCAAGAGGATTCCTGTGAGTTCAAGGCCAGTCTGGGCTACATAGTGAGTTCAAGGCCAGCCTAAACTGACCAGTCTCAAAACACCAGAAGGAAGGAAGGAAGGAAGGAGAGAGGGAGGGAGAGAGAGAGAGAGAGAGAAAGAGAAAGAAAGAAAGAGAAAGAGAGAGAGAGAAATTGGAAGAAGAGAAACCAAGGCAGGAATGAACTTGAAGGGATGGTGTGAGCAGGGGCAAACAAATACAGCTGGTATATTCCAAGGCAAGAGCCCTAAAAGAAGTTTCAAGCAAGGAAGAGGGGACCCTGTGGTAACAGGAACCTTCAAGGCTCTGGAGAGGACAGGCCCAGGTGGGTGATGACCAGTGAGAAGTCTGGTACGGCACCACCAGAGGATGAAGAGGCTTAGGGAATAAGAAGCACAAATACAAAGGAAGAAAAGCATTCATTTATTCAGTTGGTCAATCTTGACTGAGCCTGTACAACCTGCAGGGACTGGTGATAAACTAAACAACTGAGAGATGTCCCTGCCCCTGTGAAACTGACATTTCATTCTAGTCAGAAGGAGACCAAGTACATAAACAAGATCATTTCTGATTCATCCAGATTAGTAAATGCTGGTCATGCCCTTGCCTCAGACCCCCTCCTGATGACAGGTTTCCCTTAGTGTCACAGAGAGTATAAAGTCATAGGAGCTAAATCCTTCCACCCCAGTCTAGAATACAGGGCAGGGGGGAGGGAGGTACAATTCCTATCACACGCTAATCTCAGGGAGTTTGGGACAAAGCCAGAAATAATAACAACTGAAGCACAGATGTCCAATATCACTGTCACTTCATTACCCCAACCTGTGCCCAAACACAGGCAGACACACATACACCTAGACACACACCCAGGCACACACGAGCACAAAGCCAAATTTCCCTTCTCCTTGAGTTGTTATCCCATGACTTGACAGGAGTCTGGCCTGTTTGCAGTTCCAGATAAAGAACCAGAGCCTTATCAGTTCTCCTCCCGAACTGAGGGAAAGGTTTTCTGCTAAGCAAAGCTCAGACCTCTCTGCTCTGAGTTCTGAGCATCTGAGCAGGAAGTCCTACTCACACAACAGAAGCCCAGTCTACCAACACACCAACTGACATGTTTTCCCTCACTGCTCCCCACAGGCCACACATCTCTAAGAACTGACCTTAGCCCTTTGGCAGTTTCCTACAGGAAAGCCAGGCCTTCTGCTCTACAGCCGCAGGGCATCCTGGGGCTGGACCAAGAACACAGCTGGCACCATCTCCACTGAGGAGGGACACTAGAACTTTCTCCCATCTATCACTGCCACACAAAGGCATCTGGTCTCGAGCTCTGGGATCCATGGCCTATAGTCCCTTATTCATGGTCTCAAACAGACTCTGTCTTTACTGCCCATCTCTGACCACAAATGTCCCCATAGGCCATTGAGCAATGAATCAGCCCAACCCTCCACTGGATTCCTGTTCTTTAAGGACCTGTTTCTAGAATCCTGTCCTCTTTTTCCACCAGGCAGCTGCCAAGTGCCAGAGGGAGGAGGGACATGTGTGCACACCCCACCAGGACCATGTGCAGAGGCCCCTGGAATCTGGTCTTGTCACCATGGAAGCTGGTCTGCAGAGTCCAGGAGCCAGGCTGCTCCTGATCCTGGAATACCAAATCGGGCCTAGCACCCGTGGCTCCACTGTAATTGATGTCCTAGGTTAAATCTCTTATCAATGACTCTCCAGAACTGCCTTCCCAGGAAGGAGAGGTGGCTCGTGAGCCAGTCTCTGACCCAGGTGGACCTCAAACACACAGTTCTTAGGAAAGAGAACAACAAAAAAAACAGGTCAGATGTGAGCTGGGAGAGGGGCAGTCAAAAGTCACTGCCATGGATTCTGGTGGACAGATAAAAGAGCAGTTTCTGAGTTTTACGAAGGACAGAGAGTGAGCCAGGGATGGAAGGGCCAGCCAGGAAAGAGATGGACCTGAGGAGCAGAGGATTCTGAGAGAAGAGTGAGGAGAGGCTTCCTCCCTCTTGCTGAGCCCTCATTTTGCTTTACCTTGTCCATCTGGGAACTAGTGACATCACAGTTCTCTCCATGGGACCAGGACACTCACATGGGCATATGTTATCTAGTAGTCAGGGGATCTGGTGGCCCTGTATCATTTCATTAGCAAGCAGATTTCTGAATACTTGAACGTGCTATAAAATTCATCCAGATTGCTGCATTTAGTGTAGTGTTAGCTTGAAGAGCACCCACCAAGATCAGCAGGAAGAAAGTCCCCAGCTATCGTGTATTATCCCGCCATCACAAGAAGCAAAACCCCAAGCTAAGTCCTGACAAGATACCCTGGGGAGGCACAGTCAAATAGCTCTCTGTTCTGTCTTTTGTGTGGTGTCCTGAATCAGAGGGTAATTACTCAAAGCAGGCCGTGCCTGGGTCAGGGGTGCCCTGTACAATGCGGCCACATGCAGAAACTCCTGCTAATGTGACACAGGTGTGCCCCGAGCCAGGCCAAGGTCCCAGGACGGGCGGAATCTGAACACACATTTCCTATAGAACCAGACAGGGATAAAAACTCAGTGTGAGAGGGAACTGGGGTGTTCCTTCTTCAGGTATGAGATTCTGACTCTCACTGGTCTATTTCCACTTCCTTTCCAACTTCGCCAGAGCTGCCAAGAAGCAGCATCTGCTTCCCCTACTGCCCCACAAAGGGAGTTGCTACCTGTGGAGGAACCCTGACAAAGAGAAGCAGCTGGAGTTGCTGGAAAGCGAGCCTATGACAGTTCAACCAGAGCTTTGCCCAGGACTCCCAAGACAGGACGAGTTAGTGAGAACCAGAGAAATCCCCTGCTCCTTGGCCTCATTTCAATGTGACAGGCACTGGGGTTACTTCCCCAGCCACTGATTCCACATCCACCTTGACACTTGCCATCTGATTGTGAGTGGCAGGGTGGGTGTGGAGCTGGAAGAAATGAGCCATGTCAGGCCTGTGCCCCATCCAGGAGCAAAGCAGGAGCCATGCTTCAGAGGAGGCTGGCCAAGGAGACACTTTGATAGCATGAGTCTTAGTCCATCTTCTTGAGAGCTTCCTCACATGCATCATCTCAATCTCTCAGGCCACTGTGCAGAAGACAGGACAGGGACATTTACCCTGCCATGCAGAGAGGAGAGTTCAGAGCCTCATGACTAAAGTGCAGGACACAGGTCACCTGAAGTCCAGGTCTATGAAGATGATACACTGAGCCGACTTGGGAAAAGGTACCAGAGTGAGAATCCCTGGGTTAGGAACTGTCCTAAATCAGGAAGGAGGAACATTCCTTTTCCAGGATTCTCTGGGTATACTGGCAATGTTTGGGTTCCAGAGTTGGGTGACATGGTGGTTCTCAAAGAGGATGAGCCAGGTAAAATGGAAAAAACAGGGCTTTGGAGTCAGACAGACCTGAGCTTGGATCTTACCTCTGCTACTATGTGTGACAGTGGGCAAGTCATTTAACTTCCACCACTCAGTTTTCCCACTTGGGAAATGGGGAGCGATAGCACATTCCATGTAGAGTTATTCATTAGGACTCAATGGATATGATTATGAGTAGTCCATAGCTATTTCCAACTGTTCCCCACTTTTCTCAGAAAAGTAGGACCTTCTTCAGCTGGGCATGCTGGCAAATGCCTAAAACCCAGTACTCTGGAAGGCTGAGAAAGAAGGATCACATGTTCGAGCCCAGCCTGGGTAACTTAGTAACTTAAGAGTCCCTGTCTCAAAATCCCCAGTACACCCCCCACACACACACACAAAGTAGTACTTCTTCCTGAGAAGGTTGGGCAGAGAGGAAGAAAAAATGACATTCTATTTTTCCCAACTTTTCTTTAGTCTTCAAATACTGACAAACTCAAACTCAATGAAAGAGGACAAGGGTAGGAAGTTAGTGGTCACACAAGCTCTGTGGGATAGCTGGCCACATATACTTCCCTTCCCTGTTTTTTCTCCTGGATGCCCCAGCAGCCTAGCAGCACTGTGCCCTCTGCTGCTTTCTCCCCCAAAAAAGTGTCATGGGATCACCACAGGGAGCACAGAGTCCCATGTCCTGAGAGGAAAGGGGTCATTGAAAAGATTCTGGTCTCCTCTTGGGCCTCCCTAGTGCCAGGGGGCCTGGTGACAACTTCCAATGGCACTGAAGTGTCCTCTGGGACATGTCATGGGCCAGCCACCTACATTCACACTTCACTTCTAACACAAGAAGAACGTGTAGAACAGTCTTTGGAACAAGTCTCTTCCCCAGATCAGAAGTCATTTGAAAGCTGGACCACACCTTACTCAGTTGGTAGTGGGCATTTCACAGGCTGATACTGGATCAGACCAAACAGATCATCATGGCCACATGTTCTTCTCAGTCTAGTACAGCCTGCCTGAGTCTCCACTAGCACTAAGGCCCCAGCCTCAGACCTGATCACTACTCTCTTGTAGCTCGGTCAGGGAAGCATAGTGATGAAAGCAAGTGCGGGGCCTTGATACAGCAACAGAACCAGGAAGGGGAGGGCCTACAGAAGCAGGGCAGTGTGAGACTGATAGCAGGAAGGGGAGATCAAGCACTAGAAGCTCCAGAGAGGTGAGACCCAAAGGCAAGAGGGGACTGATAGAGGACAAGCAAGGGAGGGAAAATGGGAGGAAGCACATGGCAGGGGCACTGCTTGGATACTGTGCAGTCACAAACCATTCCAAGTTTAACATGACTGGAGCACCAGGCATGAGACCAGGCAAAGGAGGAAGGCATGGGCCCAACATTCATTATAGAAATACCCTGTAGTCTGTTTTGCTGTTCCCAATTTAAACAAAATCCACCTTCAAAACATGCAATGATTAACCCTCTATCCAGGTGTGAAATACCCTCCACACCAATAATTACTGCTATAGACATGCAGTATATCCATGGGGAGTTGGTTCCAGGACCCCTGTGGACCCCAAAATCCATGGATGCTCAAATCCTCTGTAGAATACTGCCTGATGTTGACATAAAACATATACACATCCTTCTGTATACTTAAACCATCTCTGGATGACACATATATATAATATCTAATACAAAGTAAATGTCATATAAACAGCTGTTCTACTGTATTTTTCAGGAAATGACCAAAAAAACAGTCTCATAAGTGCGCCATACAGACAGATCCGGCAACCAGCACAGGCCTAGACACATAGTAGGTGTGAGCAACGATGGAACTTTTTTTTTTAATTCATGGTTGGTTGAATCCTTGGATATGGAACCCAGAATACAGAGGGAAGATTGTACATTTTTTTTTTTTTGGTACCAGGGATCGAACTCGGGTCCTTGAAACCACTGAGCGAAATCCCCAGCCCCGGGAAGATTATACATTATAGTTGTTTTCCTCAGAAAAACAGAAGATGGAGAGAGCAAGGAGGTGTCTGGCTCAGTTCAGTGGATGGCTAGGTTATTCACTGATGCCTGGTTAATGGGTTGCTCAGATGTTAAGCAACACAGTTAATCCTCATGTGACAAGGACAACCAGCCAGCCAGTGACTCCGACCAGAGAAAGGCTGGATCCCACTCAGCTCTGGGAGTGGGGAGATATGCTGACCACCTGCCTCATCCCTTACCTTGGCTCACAGTCCATCCTATAAAAGCTGCTTATACCATCAAGGAAGCTAGACCCTTCTGATAGTCCTGGTCTCCCCTTCTTTCCATCACCCCAAGTTCAGCCATGGAGTGCTGAGGTCGAATGGCTTCTATGAACAAAGCAGGCATTTATTCAAAGTTTATAAGAAAGGCCCACTAAGGAGCAAAAACAATGCTAGGCGCTATGGAAAAACAAAGACAGAGAGGGTGACGGACCCCATACTTGATAAATTCACCACATGACTGATGGAGGCAAGACCCCGTATGTGACAAATTAGTTTCTATTCCCTGAGTCAATCACCACCAGCTAATGCTCTGGCATTACCTAATGCTCTGGAGTCAATGGGCTGAGAATTCCAGGCCTCTACTTTCTCTTTGTCACCCCCCAGAAAAATGCTGCAAGCCAGTCATGTTACAATACCAGTTCTAGGCCAGTGAGCAAATGTTTTCGAATTGATTCCACTTAATTCTAGTGTTGACAGAGCCTCATGATTTCTCACGAAGTGCTCATTTCCTGCTTCTTCCACATGACTCACATGAATCCATTGTCCCCCTCCTCTAGCACCACAGCTTGAGCTTTGGAACCATGTTTAAATGCAGTTCTAATGCTCAAGTTGCTCTTCAGCTTGGGAGGATACATAAACTGCTGAACCTTAGTTTCCTGATCTATAAAAGCAGACTGCTTCAAATCACCTTGAGGAGTTGCTATGAGAACTCAACAAGGTAACATTTTTTGCAATGCCTTGAAGAGTCTGCCATGTTTGAGATTCCCAGCAGAATGACCTTAATGGCCAGCCCCCTTGACATCATTGCTCTTACTCCTTTTCTCTTCCATCATGTCCTGGGGCCACAACACAAGAGGCTGAGATCCAAACACAAGTCCTGGGAGGCTAAGAATAGAGCATCAGATTCACGTAGGATGTCAGGAAGGAGCATGGAGCTGTGAACCAGAAAATCCTAGTCCCACCTCTGCTACCATTAGTCAGAGCTGTGCTTGACACCAAGTCACCTGGACTTCAGTTTCTCCCCCATCAGACAGGGGATAATAATTACCATGCCCTCTTCAAATGACCACCATGGACAAAAAACAGATCATAAAATACCTACTGCAGAATACTGTACTATGAGATGCTAGGCTGCCCTGTCCTCAGTCTAGCTGAGAATGAAGGGATGGAAAGGAGGAGGTTAAACAACATAAAGTTAATAGGAAATAACATAAAAATCTAAAAGAACACAATATAGAGGAATATATTTAACAAAAGTACAAGATTTGTACACTGAAAAGTACAAAATATCACTGAAAGAAATTGATCTAAATAAAAGGAAAGACATCCTATGTTCATGGATCACAGACTTAATATTATGTTATATTAATGTTATGAGAGCAGTATTCCTCACATTGATCTACTGATTCAGTGCAATCTCATCAAAAATCACAGTTTCCTTTATTTTCAAAACTGATAAGATGATCTAAATTCACATAGAAATACAAGGGAACCAGAACAACCAAAAAATCTTGAAAAAGAACAAAGTTGGAGGACTCACATACCCTGATTTCCAAACTTATACAAAGCCTCAGTAACCAAGATAGTGTAGTATTGGCATGCAGATAGACATACAGATCAGTGTAATGGAACTAAGAACCCAGAAATAAACCCTCACATTTACAGTCAATTGGTCTTCAACAAGAGTACCAAGACAATAAACGGTGCTGGAATAACTGACTGTTCATATGCAAAATAATGAAGCTGGACCTCTTCTAAGAACTTATGGGCTGGGCAGGTGGCTCATCCCTATAATCCTAGCTACTTAGAAGGCTGAGGCAGGAGAATTCCAAGTTTGAGTCCAGCCTGGGCTACATAATGAATTCAAGGCCAGTCTGAACCTCATAGCAAGACTCTGTCTCAAAAAACAGAAAGAGAGAGAGAGAGAGAGAGAGAGAAAGCGTGAGTGAAAGAGAAAGAGAATGAGAAAAAGAAAGAAAAAGAAAAAGGCTGGAGATTTAGCTTAGCACTTCTTGGGTTCAGTCCCGGGGTTGGGTGTGGGGAGAGAACACACAAAAGAAAGAAAGAGGAAGAAAGAATGAACAAATATTGGGAGAAAATTTTTACAAATCATATAATCTGATAATGAATGATCTTTTATCCAGAATATATTAAGCATTCCCAATTTTAATGTAGCCAAAGAATCTTGACACTCCTTTAAAGAAGATATACAAATGGCCAATAAGCACATGAAAAGATCCTCAACATCAGTAACTACAAGGGAACTATAAATTAAACCACATTGAGTACCACTTCACACCCACAAGGGTATAATGCTAAGAACGAGAGACATTAACAATTGCTGGTGAGGACATGGAGAAATTGGAAGCCTCACATGCTGCTGGTGGGAATATAAAATGGTACGGCTACTTTGGAAAACAGTCTGGTAGTTCCTCAATTCAACAGTTACCATAAAAGCCAGCAAGTCCACTCCTAGATATATACACAAGATAACAAAAAACACATGTCCAACAAAAACCTTGCACTTGAGTGTTCATAGCAGCATCGTTCACATTAAGCAAAGAATGAAAACAACCCATCAACTGTCCATCAACTGATGAATGAATTAACAAAACATGACATTGGATATTATCCAGTAATTTAAAAATGAAATACTCTTACTTGTTACAAAGTGGATGGACCTTGAAAACTCCTACGTGAAAGAAGCGGAACATAAAATCATATATTATTTGATTTCATTTATATGAAATATCCAGAAACAGAATGTAGATTAATAGTTGCCAGGTGCTAGGGAGAGAGACAAATGAGGAGTGACTGTTAATAGGAACACAATATTCCATAAGAATTTCCTGGAATTAGACAGTGAATATGTTTGCACAACATTGTGAATATACTAAAAACTAACTGAATTATACACTTTTAAAAGAGTGAATTTTAGCCAGGCATAGCGGCATGAGCCCGGAAGTCTCAGCTACTGAGAAGGTTGAGACAGGAGGATCACTCAAGCCTGAGAGTCCAGGAACAACCTAGGTAACACAGCAAGAACCTGTCTGAAAAATTTTTTTAGATAGGTATAGTGGTACATGCCTGTAATCCCAGCAATTGGGAAGCTGAGGCAGGAGGATCATCATGAGTTCAAGGCCAGCCTGGACTATATAGTGAGAACCAGTCTCAGAAAAAAAAAAAAATTAAAAATTTTTAAAAGGGTATGTGTGAATTTTACAGTATATTAATTGTATCTCAGTAAAGCTATTATAGAAATAAATGTTTTAAAGTAATGCATATTAAAGTTTATTGAAAAGTTAAAATTCTTGTAGAAATAAAAATTTGGGGGGCTTTGTTTTTTAACCATCAAGAAGTTGCTTTGCCCCTTGATCTCAAGGAGTCTTCTGGTGTGGGGCCCAGGTTTCTGCAGGCAAAGCAAACCCAATGCTGGGTTATTCCAGGGTATAGTGTCCATGCTCATATTTATTCATTTAAAAATAGCAATAGGAACAGGAGTTTAGCTGCATGATAAAGTGCTTGCCCAGCATGTGCAAAGTTTTGGGTTCAAAAAATAAATAAGAAAAAGTTAAAACAGCAGTAATAAATACATTACAATTTAATGTAAATAAATATTTTAATAACCATAACACTTTTCCAAAGACCTAGTAAGATTGTTTCACATTTTTTGCAAATCTCTTTACTGTTCAGTTTACTAAAAGACAACTGGATTCTCGAATACACTTCTAGGCTGGGGGTGTAGCTCAATGGTATAGCAATTGGCCAGCTTGCCTGAGGCCTTGGGTTTAATCTCCAGCACTGAAAAAAAGAAGTTCCTCATATTTGTCTATAGTTTGTTATGATGTTATATTGTTTATGAAGAAATCTGGATTTACCCAGACATATAGTTGCAAAGAGAGATTTTTTTTTTTTCAGTAGTGGGAGTTGAACCCAGGGCCTCTGTACTGAGCTACATTTCCAGTCCTTTTTAATTCTTTGAGACAGGGTCTTCCTAAGTCACTAAGTTGCCCAGGCTGGGCTTGAACCTGTGATCCTCCTGCCTCAGCTGTCCAAAGTACTGTGATTACAGCATGGGTCACCACATCCAACTAAGGGAGAAATAGGTAAATAACTTTTTTAGATGATTATGAGGTCACTCTTTGACACTACACCAAAGTAAACAAAACAAAAACCAATTCATTATGACATAGAATCTGAAACCTGGTGAGTTTTTCCTACTCTGTGACATTAAAATCCACTGGGCTTTCTAGGATTATAAATGGGCCTTTTTACTCAATATGATTTTATAACCTCACTCGCTGGTCATCTGGAAATTACTGGCTCCCTGAATTATGCTGATCTTTGAGAGGTTGACACATTTTGTAATAAAGTGCCAAAATATCACCTGTGTAACATTACCGTCAATGTTATCAGAAAAGCCTATGGGAGACCACCCAGGCCAGGATGATGGACACGTGTTTTCCCAAATTCTAATTTGTGCTTAGAAGCTAATTTCACCATTGGCCACAAGTACTGTTCACTGTTTTCTTCAATGCAACAGGCTTACCAAATTCATTTTCCATAAATCTGTCAGACAAGTCTGAGTAACCAGATTTCTGTCAGTTGCTCCTCAGATAAAAACAATGATCCCCTTGCTGGGGATTTAGCTCAGTGGTTTCCCCACCTGCTGCACAAGCACAAGGACCCAAGTTCGATCCCCGGTACCAAAAAAACCCAAAAAACAAAAAAGCAATGATCCCCTCAAACCCAGGTATTTCAGCCTGCAACTCACACAACTCCACAAGTACTCTTCCCCCAGACAGTCCCATGGGTAGATGAGCAGAACGCTCAAACACAAGTAGGTGAAATGAAGCAGCTTCGCTGATCCATCAGGGCCATTATTAAATAAAGTGGAGGGAAAGGGCTCAGGCTATGAGGCAGTGTGCACTGCCCAGGTTCACGCAAAGACACCAACAGTTTTGCCCACCACTGCTTTTGCACCATTGGTGTAAATGTCAACATAGTGAAAAGAAAATTAATGTGTTAGTGTTATTAGGAAAGGGCTTGAGGACCTGCAGGAGTCTGGGGAACCTACTTTGAGAATCACCAGGTGCAGGCAGCACTCCCTGCTGGTCCAAGGGGAGGCAGTGCCAACTTTGGGATAAGGCGAACTGGCAGGCTTCTTCACTCTGTGATGGGGGAATACTATGGTGGTAGGATATGACTCTTGCAGTCAGTGGGGACCTGACAACCTTAAAGGGTATGGACAGATCACTTCTAGAAGCTTCCAATCCAACCACACACTCTCTCCTCTCTGCCCCATGCCCCTTCCCATTCTGTGGGCCTCCAATTCTCAGGGTCATTTTCCTGCTCCCACACTAGAGAGGAGCAGCAGTGACCGTGTGGTGCTGGGAATAGCAGGTATGCAGGCAGGGAGGAAGGTGACACAGGCCACCATCTCCTGCCTGTGCCCAGCTGCCCCCAGCTCCAGTCGGCCCACCAGTCCCCACTCCATTCCCTTCCCACATATTCAGGGCTGGCTGAGATTCCTGCCACCTAGCGCCCTGCCCCTACCAATGTTAACAAGGGTTCTCCCATGCTCCCCGCTAGCGAGATCCCTGGAAGGAAAGATCTTCTCTCAACCCCAGTTCTGAGCCCCCACCCAGCAGTGACCAACACAACACCTCTGGTTGGCTCAAAGCCTTATCCTCCCAGGATATTCAGCAAATAGTGTGAGGTCTGGTGGGAACAGATTTCTTATCCTAGATGGACTGTTACAACTGTGGCAGCAGGAGAGCCACTTGGCTGTGGAGAAGAAGGCTGAAAACAAAGTGCCATTCAGGCCCCAGGGACAAACAATAGGCCCTTATCCTCTTTTCTGATCTGGCCCAGAGCTGCTGGCAGAGGGGAGGGAGGGCGCAATACAAGGCCCCTGGGCAGGGCTGCCCTTAGGATGTGAGAGGTCTTGGCAAATCTTTTGTGAGGATCCATCTATATTTGTTTTTAAAATGAAATCAGTGTGCCAATACCATTCTGGTACCCCAATTTCATGGTGTCCCACATAAATACTGCAGCACTCTCCAGGAACTTAGGCTTAGAACACTGGCCCAGGACAACTCCAAGAGAGCTGGTTGTCTCTGCACAGGGTAGACATCAGAATACCCTAAAGGGGAGCCAAGTGTGGCTTTTGGCACACCTATGATCCGAGCACTCTGGGACACTGAGGCAGGAGAGTTACAAGTTTGGGCCCAGCCCATTCTGGGCAACTTAGCAAGACACTATCTCTAAAGAAAGGGGTAAGGAGATAGCTCAGTGCAAAAGATGAGAGAGAGAGAGAGAGAGAGAGAGAGAGAGAGAGAGAGAGAGAGAGAGAG
>NW_004624767.1:19503578-19523656 GCF_000247695.1 Heterocephalus glaber | reverse complement strand
GACCAATGTGAATCCCAATCTGGATTTGAAATGCCCAGCCAGAAGGAAGGAGGACTTTGACAGTGTGAAGGAAGGTACTACAAAGTGTGAGCCCCAAAGTGTAGTGTGGGACAGGGGACACATAAGCCCAGGCTCAAGGGTGGCGCTGGCCTTGAGATCACAGCTATAATCATAGGCTTGAAAGGGTGCACTCCAGAATGGAAACTAGGGGGTCAGCAAGCTGCCAAAATCTCACAGCCCTCAGTGACTCACCAGGCCTTTATTGCTCTCCCTGAGCTCCTACTGTGTACCAAGGTGGTTTGTTCTGTGTTTCACACCTTAGCCTGGCCAGTGTCTCTCTGTGAAGTCCACAGGTACAAAGCCAAGAAGAAAGCATGCAAGGGGACCTTGCTAGGGAGAAAGACCGAGCCTCTGTAAGAAATCCTCAGTGGGGCTGGGGATTTAGCTCAGTGGCACCACACCTGCCTTGCAGGCACAAGGTCCTGAGTTCGATCCCTGGTACCAGAAAAAAAAAGAATATTTACTTCATCTACAGCCATACCACCCTGAACGCACCCAATCTCATCTGATCTTGGAAGCTAAGCAGGGTTGGGCCTGGTTAGTACTCGGATGGGAGAAATGCTCAGCAAATGTGTGGCCCTGAACCAGCACAAATAACCTGCAAATTGGTAACCCACTGCCAAGCAAAAGCATTTAATTTGGGCTGGGGATTTAGCTCAGTGGCTCCACCACCTGCCTCGCAAGCGCAAGGTCCCGAGTTTGATCCCCAGTACCAAAAAACAAAAAACAAACGAACAAAAAAAGCATTTAATTCAACTTTTAAAAGACCCCATCCTCTGGGGCATTTCTGCTTTCAGCCACAATGACACTACCAAGGGCTGGTTAGAGGAAGTGCCAAGCAGGTCGCAGGCTGGCAGTGTTAAGGTGCCAGCAGCCAGACTGCAGCAAGAGGCAGGAGGAATTTGCCAGAAGCTCCCCTCACCTCTACCCCATTTCACCCTATTTTACCCAGAAACGCCCTGAGGTTCCAGTATTCTGCCGAGATCCACACCCACTTATGGCCTGCTGTAGAGAAGGATGCCTTGCCCGTGGAGTTGAGCCCTCTGATCACCCCTGTGCTTTTACTCTGCAACGCTGATCACTGCCAAAAGTGAGCAGGACCTGACCCTCTGCTGGTTCCTCTGACAGGAGATAGTGGGGCCTTCCTTTTCCTGCTGTTTTCTAGCAGGTAGCAGGGGCCTAGAACACAGCTGTGGAGACAAAGCCAGTTGCCCTCAGCTACAAGGCAAGGCATGAAGCTGAGGGCCTGTCATAGATCACTCACCCAGAAGGATTTGCTCTGTCCCACAAGGGCTGCCCTGCTCTGCCCTGGGCCAGAACTGCTAGAGAGGGGCCATGGGCCTCTGCAGGCCTGGCATGAGCAATTTCTCAGGGGGTGGCATGCCAGGCTCCAAGGCTTCTACGACATATCCCAAAGTCTCATGCTAAAGGAACAGAAAGGGTAACCAGGCAGCAGCCCTGGCCCTGACAAGTATGCGGGGCGGGGAGGGAAGGGCTCTTCCCGGCTTCTGAGGCCCAAGTTTGGTTTCATTACCCTTCTTCTCAGTCCTCACATCTTTCAGCACTTCAAGCCGAATACTCCTCACACTACCTCCATCTCCCAGATGCTCTTCACACCCTTCAGTCCTCTCTGCTTTGGTCATTCCTCATCCTCCGCCCCCAAGAAAAGCACACCAACCTGAGTTCCTGTTAGGCACTGATTCTGCTGGAACACACGCTACCGCTGAAGGGCTTGGCAAGAACAAATGACCTTTGTGCAGGGGAACATCTCTTGCCTGGCTCTCTTGTCAATTCCAACTGGGTAATAGCTATGGAACCAACAGAATCAAAAGGAGGAAAAATATGACATCGCACACAGTGTGCAAGATTTGAATACTCAGATCCCAGCCCAGGTCCTTCATGACTTCTGGTAAATCAATTATAAAACAAGACGCCCAGTCCCTCTTAGCAGTGTATGAGGAAATACTCTGCTTACCAGAAGGGTCTTTGAAAACTAGTATTGGTTTCCAGACATGGGATAAAGGAGTTCAAGGGTATGGAATGGATAAACTAAGAAAAAGGGTCAAGTCTGAAATTCTAGAACTAAGCTCCAAGGAAAACTGGAACCAGGCACCATTCTCATTCACTAAATCCCTGAGGACTGAGCAGCCCAGCCCCTATCATCTTCCATCAGTGCTGCTCAGGTGGATGGGGACAGAATGACGGTCCCACTCACTGACAAGCAGTTCCAAACATGCAATCTGTGCTCCTAACAAGGCTAAGGAGGCCTCATTCCCTAAAAGACAATCTGGTCATGGGCAACAAGCAGCCTACCCCAGTTTCTGGGGAACCTGAGTCCCTGGGAGCTGCAAGGCCTTAGGCCAGGGCTTATTTAGCTTGGCCTTCCCAAAGCCTATCAGAGCAGGGATCCAAGTCAGTACAGGGTAAATAGTTATAGGACTAATAAACCCCAAAGGGACAGGGACATGGCACTGCAGAAAGTACACAAGATTTGGTGGTAAAATATTTGGATCTCAGTCAGCCCTGGTCTCTCGTGATCTCTGGGAAATCATCTGTAAAATGAGGTCCCTACTCCCTCCCAGGAATGTATTAGAAAATACTGTGCTTACCAAAAAAGTCTTGGCAAACTGGTATAGATGGGCCCTTGCCTTTGCCTACTTGGGACAAAGGAATTCAAGGATATAGCGAACTGATAAGCTAAGAAAAGAGGTCAAGTCTGAAATTTCAGAAGTAAGCTCCAAGGAAAACTGGAATCAGGCCCAGGCAGACCAATACTGGTTAATAGGTTGATATTCGAGTTACTTGTACATTGCCCTCAGACTTTGTCTCTTGTTTGTTTGAGCTAGACTTCAGCTTCCGAACATTAACACCTAAACCAATGCACGTCCATTGGCCTGCTGGACATGAAACAATTCCTGACAAGAGGGAAGGGTCTGGAAAACTACTGGCATTCTGTACACTAAGGGAGAGGTTTATCTGGCTGTACTTGGGAAATCTGGGGCAAGAGCTGCCACTGCCCCACCTTGGCCTTGCAGAACAGCCAAGGGAGCTTTCAACGATAACAGCCCACCAAAGCACATGTGCCATAGGTTCACCATCACCGATCAAGGAGGACCTCTTGCTACAGGAAGGGGACAAACAGGTGCTTAGCTCTCTGCTAAAACAGCATGTCTTCTTATCCCCAATGAAGCCCCCATCATCAACTGTAAAATCTTTAGTCAAAAGCCCAAGTCCATCTCTCACAGCAGTCTATGGGCCTCTCTTTCACCCTCCCAAAGAATTCTGCATTGAGGGGAAAATGTATGTGTGAGGCAATTAGAATTCTTCCTTCCACCTGTGGCTCCTGCAAAGGGAGGCTAAACAACCACTGGGTCTGAGTTTCCAGACCCACTTGCTATAAACATTGTACTTCTAACATTCTCTTTTCAGGATGTGGAGATGAGATGGAGGTTGGGGGAGGATGAGAGGCAGAAAAATAAAAGACTTCCCTATGTCCTTAGGCTGGCCTCAAAACAGAGCCACATGGAATAGAGGTCATCTGGTCCTTTCCCTGGGAGGAAGAGCTCTGCCCAGAAGTTCCTCATAGGGCAGCTCCATGAGCAGCTAGCCTGATCCCAGTAAGCCTCCAGCACTATACAAACAAGTAGGTGTCCGTGAAAAAGATACACAATCCTGGCACCAGGGGCCCAAGTCGCCTGATCCAAGCCATCTGGGTTAGTCTCAAATGGTACAATGAGTGACTATTTGCAAATTTTCCCTTCACTTGCACCCTTAGTGGGTGTTCTACAGAGCCTTGGATGGGCCTGTGTGCTGATGTTAAAGACTCTGAGGCCTCCAGAGCCTGACAGGCTGGGAAGGAATGAGAAGCTATTAGCTGGTGGGAAGAAGCAGGGGAAAAGAGCAGTGACAACAGCAAAATGGGCCTCGAGTTACAGGCAGTAAATGGACCAATCCTGAGAATTTGTGCTAGGAATAGCAAAGAGATAACACAGTGTTGGGAGGACAAAAGTTGACAAAAGAATGAGACCTGGTGGTGAGGGGGCACTGCCTGAGATCAGAATTCAAACCTAGACCTTAACTTTTTGGGGAAGAGATGCTGTCTTTCTTGAGGAATACCTGGGTTTATACAATGGACACAGGGCAAAGGCACTTCAGTGATAAGTGACACCAGCTCGTTAAAAGCAGAGAGAGCCCTGAAAATGTGAGGAAGCCCAGTGCCTAGCACAAGCTGCTTGTTGCAAGTATATATGAATGGATGGACTCAGAAAGAGACTGGTTCCATCCGAAGTAATCACATTAGCAGAGACGGGGAGACGGTATATGTATGTGATGAGCAACAACCTGGAACTGTTATGCCTCTTGCTGGGACATAGAGGAAGGGGACAGGAGGAGAGGGAAAAGCAAGAGTGATGATATTCTTAGACCTTATATGCCAACCAGATGGACCTCAGTGGGCTCAGAAGACGCATGCAGAAAGGCACAAGCTATTCATCAGCGGGCCATGCCTTGTAACCAGTAGTATTCACTCAGCATTCCATCATCCTCCACGTGCAACAGAAGGTCCTGACTTTCTTTTCCTGCCACTAGGCCCTGCCTAACAGCTGGCAAGGAAGGAAAATCTCAGACTCACATCTCAGGCAATGAGGCTAAGGCAAATGTAGGGGCACAGGAGAGTGAGTACAGACTGAAAGCAAAGTAGAGTGGCTGTCCCCAGAAGGACTGTCTTCTGGGAACCTAGATGGAGATTCAGAATGGGCAGAGGGCAAACTCCAACCAATGGTTCCCAGTAGCCCCAGGACTCAGAGCCACTCCTCACCTTCATGTACTCTCATCCCTTTGGTCTCTCTCCTTCCACCAGGTGCTCTGACCTCCTCAAGGAACAGAGCTGGGCCTGGACCCAAATTTAACCTGTTCAACTCACAGAAACACAGGCATGTGACAAAGGAAACGTGGGCAAGGACAAGATGCCTTCCTTGGCCCTTAGCTCAACCGCCAGCAGACTGTACCCATTTATATACTTGCTTCCTGTGCCTGTGAGGAAGAAAACACATTTTCACTAAAGCAACAAAGAGTGGGCAAACAACCTTGCGAGGAAAAAACTCGGCTGCTTGCTAAAAAAAACCTTCACATTTCTTCAAACCTTTGGGCAGGATTATCTTTATCTTTGCTATAGCCCTAAAGAAGAAGTATTCTAGAGAGGAAATGAAAGTAAAAAGAGAACAGAGGCCAAAGATAATTTTGTAAAACAGGTAAGAGCCAAGATACTTGAGCAAAGAACCCTGCTCCTAGACCCCAGGCATCATGTCAGATGCTACTGGGGTTGGAAAAATGAAAGGAAGCTACAGATTTTGCAAAGGCTATAAGCATGAAAATGACAAAGAGAAAACCTAGAGCCCTTCGGAGCAGTAAGAGCACAAACACACGGCCCCTGGGGATGGTGATCCATTGCAGCAGTGGGATGGAGGAAGGAAGGCCTAGGTGTAGGCAGTGCCGGAGAGATGGATCTGAGCTCTGCTGGATGACCTTGGGCAAGGAGCTTCCCCCTTAAAGCTTCTGTTTCCTCAAGGCAATACCTTTCACCTCCAGGACAGCTGAAGGCAGCAGAGACAACAGGTAAAAAGACCCCAGCAGAGCAGAATGAACTTAGTTCCTGTTGGTATTTACAGATACAGTACCATGATTCTTCTACTGTTGTATTTATTTATATAAATTTATTTCTAAATGAAGAAAACCCAACTAGTAGATACAAAACCACTCAAGAACTCTGATCTTGTTTTGCCCATATTCTGGTACTGTCCCTGCAGATTTCAGACTGTCCAGAGTCTGAAGAGAGAAAGTTACTGCTACAGTATAGATCCTGAATGTCCCCCAAAAGCCCATGTGTCCAAGGTTTGGTCATCAGTTTGAGGTGCTATTAGGAGGCAGTGGAACCTTTAGGAGCTGGGGCCTAGTGGAAGGAAGTGAAGTCATAGGAAGTGTGCCTTGAAGGGGATATTTTGGGTTTCCAGCCCTGTCTGTCCTCTCTCTCTTTGCTTCCTGGTTACCATGAGATAAACAGCTTCATCTGTCTTGTGCCCCTGGCATGGGGTATTGCCTCACCAACAGGCCCCAAAGGTAATGTGGCCAGCCAGCCATGGACTGAGACCTCCAAAACCAGAACCCAAACAAAATGAACCTTTCCTCCTTATAAGCTGATTAGCTCTGGTATTTTTTCACACTGAGGAAAACTAACACTGCTGCTGACCCACCGTGTATCACTCACAAGTGGCTCCTTCCCTCACCTCTAGCATGATTAAATAGGAAAAACAAGACCACCATCTCACTAATTACAATTCCTCTGTGCTTGTGAATAGGTTAGGGTCTCTGTGTACATGAAGCCCACCTTGAAGCTACTATTGCAGAATAGACTTTCTAAAGAAGCAAAGGGATTCTGAATGGTCTTAATCTAAATCAGAGGGGAGAGGATGGGAAATAGGTTTTAGGGCTTACAACTGAGATAAGCAGAATAATGACAAGAAGGATGAAGAGACAGCTACAGAGACATACTTTCATTTAACAAATAACTGCTCCATCCTGTGATGAAACATTCTTTCTATCATCAGCATCAGTTTAAAAAGACCACATCCCCAGTCTTAAAAAAGATCTTCCAAAACTGCATCTCCAACTCCAGGGCATAGCACCTGTTCTTCCTCTACCTTGCCCATCTCTCTCTGGCTGCAGGTGACATGAGGACAAGATATTTGCTGAACACAAGGGCACCAAGAGCCATAAGACAAGCTGGCAAGGTGGTTTCAGGACCACTCAGAAGGCCCATTATGAAAAGAACTTCATTGTGTGGGCTGTGGCCCTGGTGCTGATGAACTCTCTCATCCAAGTTTGCTGTTAGCTACAAAGGGGGTATCTAATAAGAGTGCAGAGGGTATGAGAGCATCCTCACCCTGGAAAAGCAACTCCACAGAGAAAAGCAAGGCAGTAGTATCAGCTTCAGAAGCAGAGTGACCCACCATGGCCACCATGTCCCACCTGGAGGTCCTCTGAGCAGTGACCCTGCAGGCAAAGGAGGCCAGAAACAGAGCAGCTCAGAGGGGGTAGTGAGCCACTGTGCTACATGACAAAGAGAAGAGTCCTAGAAGTCCTTCTTTTCTGCAAAAGAGCCTGTAATAGATCAGAGTTTTAAATGGGTCATAGAGAAGCACACAGCTTTAAAATGTTGAAAAATCTTGAGGTAAAACTTTTAAAAAGAAAGAAAAAAGTTAGGAATTAAGGGTATTGACTTGGCAGAACAAATGACAAATGCTCTATTCTACCTCCTGATTTACAAACAGGATAGATATGATCTTTGGACAAGTGGACAATGGCATCCTGGGCTCCTACCTCAGAGAAGTGTCCAAGAAGCTATTTGGAAGGAAAGATAAAAGTCAAGCAAACTAAAGAGGCAGAGAAAATAGGGGCAGAAATGATATAGCAGATAAATAAGAAGCAGGCTCCTTTGCAAATCTGGAGTTGTTTAGAGACCTCTAAAAGATAAAGGCCAAAGTCCAGCAAGACAGTGGTATCTGAATCTCTTACATTAGCAGATACTGCCTTTATGATCACAAAAGGCAAGCAAGCTATTTCCTATCTAGAAAAAACATATACACAGCTTACAAATGTAAAATGGACAGCTCTTACTAAAAGACACAAAATTTGAGGAATAGTACCTTTCCTGAAACAATGTAGAACAATAGGTAATTATAGCTAAACTGCAATTTGTCCATACTAATGAAATGAGATTAGCAAGCATGGATATTTCAATAAATATTTATAGAGCACTTCCTAAGTGCCTGTCAGAGCGTAGGAAGTAGAATTTTTTAAAAACCACATTAAATTTGAAAGCAAGGCTATTACAGTTTAGATCCTGAATGCCTCTCAAAAGTCCATATGCTACAGGCTTGGTCTCCGGTCTGCAGCACTGGTGGGAGGGGGTGTAATCTTTAGCAAGTGGGGCCTCATGGAAGGAAGTGAGGTGAGAGGGGTATGCCCTTGAAGGGGCTATTAGGACTGCTGCCCCTTCTTCTCCCTCTCTTTCACTTCCTGGCTGCCATGAGGTGAGCATCTCCTCTATGTGCTCCTGCCGTGATGTACTATGCTGCCACAGACCCAAAACAATGGAGCCAAGCAGCCATTGAGTGATACCTCTGAAACCATGAGTCAAATAAATCTTTCCTCCTCTAAACTGGTTTTCTCAGGTATTTGTCACAGTGATACAAATTGCACACAAAAGCTTACTATTATCAATAACACAAAATCCTAGAAATAACCCAATATTAGACAAATGATTAAGCAAATCACAGATAAGTCAATATGACCAGGAACAGGGACCATGGTTAATTAAAATTGTTTGGCATATGAGCCTAATAATGCATGCATTCTAGTTACAAAAATGTGCAGAATCATCAGGCACAGTGTTGCACACCTGCAATTCCAGCTATTTGGGAGGCTGAGAAGGATTGGAAACTTAAGAGAATCCTGTGCAACATAGCTAGACCCTGTCTGAAGAGAAAAACAAATAAAAAGGGCTAGGGTTGTGGCTGATAGAGCAATTCCCTAGCATGTACAAAGCCCTGGGTTTAATTTCCAGTACCCCCTACACACACACACACACACACAAGAATGAATGTACAAAACATACAGGCACACTACAAAGAGGAGAAAAAAGTCTAGCATGTTGTGATTAAACTTTGTGTATTACTTTTTGCTGTTGTTGTTTTTGAGACAGGGTCTCATTATGTAGCCCAGGCTGGCCTCAAACTCCCAGTGATCCTTCTGTTTCAGCCTCCCAAATGCTGGGATTACAGGTGTGCACCACCATTCCTTTTTGTAGCTGAATAATATCCCACCCATAAATTGATGAATGTTTGAATTGTTTCCACTTTGGGGTTACTATAAATAATTCTATGACCATTCATACACATGTTACATTTTAAATAGATAATTATTGCCGGCATGGTGGCATGTGCTTGTATCCCAGCATAGAGATGCTATTGTGTGCACCCACGTATCTGTAAAGGTACATGGGTCCGGGACAAGGTCAGATGGGCAAGCACTTACTCAACCCCAGGCCCACAAAGGGGTTACAGGAAAGGCTCACATCTTCCTGCAGTAAATAAAAGAGAGCCGCAAGGGAGGCAGGAAACAAGATCCTAGCAACAAGAAATGATTGTAGCAATAGGACTAAAAGAAAGAAGAAGAAAACATAGAGGAGAAACTTACATGAAGAAACAAAAGGAAATATGTCTAAGACAAACAAGAAAATCAACACCAGATGTGCTGGCACATGCCTACAACCCCAGCGCTCAGAAGACTGAGGCAGGAGGGTTACTTATGAGTTTGAAGCCAGCCTGGGCTACACAGTGAGTTCAAGGCCAGCCTGAACTACATAGCAAGACCCTGTCTCAAAAAAAAAAGGTAACCAACCAGAAGAATATACATCAGCCAGGGGTGGTGGCACATGCTTGTGAGCCCACCACTGGGAGGCTAAGGCAGGAGGATCACGAGTACAAGCTCAGCCTGGGCAACTTAGCAAGATCTGGTCTCAAAAATAATAAAAAAGGGCTGGAGGTATTGCTCAGAAGGCCCTGGGTTCAATGCCCTATACTGAAAAAAAAAATTTCAATTAAAAAAAATTTTTAATTTTAATTTAAAATTTACATTACATATATGTGTGTGTATGTGTATTTAATCTCCCTTGCAGAAATGAGAAGACACAGGGAACATCATCATCTGGAAAGTGCCACAGTAAGATGCCTACTTGGATGGGCTGGCTATTTAGCTCAGTGGTTTCGCCACCTGCTGTGCAAGCGCAAGGACCCGAGTTCGATTCTGGGTACCAAAAAAAACAAAAACAAAAACCAAGATGCCTACTCGGTGCTTCTGTGTGGCTTCAGCCCTACTACCTTCAGGAACTAAGCTGCTATACTGTGGTCAAGAGAATGGATAAGGCAGCTCCGGGTTCCAGGCTAACCGATGCAATACCACCAAGATCATTGGAATGAGGCACCTAAAACTTGAACTCTACACCCAGAACAGGCAGCTGCTGCAGCGTCCAGCACCTCTGAAGAGCCTCAACAATTAACCAAATGATAAGTGTTCTGGTTTAAATCCTTTCTTAAATTATTAAAAGAATCTGCTTGAAACGGCCCAGAAAACAAACACTGATATCATGTGACAAGCACAGTGTCTGTTATCAAAAGGACAAAAGAAAAGGAAGACCACTTTGGGGTAAGGGTCAGAACCACTGAGATCCAGGAAGGCCTGAGGTGCTTCTCCTTCAGGGGCATTTGCCTGATAAAGGAAGGGACACTGTGAGCAGAGGCCTAATGGGACAAGAGGCCAACAAACACAGGACAAGGGGAAGCAGGCAACTGGTGGGGACCACACTCACAAAGGCCCCCAGCTCAGACAGAACATGCCAGAAACATGATGACTGCAACTGCTGGATTCAAAGGCAACTTACAGAACTGAGCTAATAAAAAATTCAAATTTGAAGGGGCCGGGGATTTAGCTCAGTGGTTCCCCACCTGCCTTGCAAGTACAAAGTCCTGAGTTCGATCCCTGGTACCGGAAAATTTTTTTTTAATTTGAGGCTAGGGATATAGCCCAATAGAGCAGTTACCCAGCAATCTCCGGTACCAAAAAAAAAAGGGCGTTTTGGAGGAAAGCTTCTTTTAATTCTTTAATGTAATAATGAATAAGGTAGAGCTCTATAGAAAAATGGATGTTGCCTTTGGACATAATACCTGTATATTTATGAATACATCAATACGTGTTAGCTACCTTGCCTTCCCCTTTAAGAGAATGTGGTAAATAGAAGGCCAACCACCCATGGAAGAAGTGTCCAAGGGACAAATTCCTAAAGCTCCCTGAGTCTCAGGGTCTGTGCCCTGTGGTGCAGGGCCACTTCTCTAAAAGTGGCACCAAGGCAGGCCCTGAATGGGATCACACACACACACACACACACACACACACACACACACACACGGATGTGGGAAGGCACGTCACATGCACAATAATCTAGATCCATGTAAAATAAAAAGGTCGCCTTTGCCACATCTAGATAGTAGGAGTGCAACATAATTTTTTTTAAAAATAAGAATCAGGACAGCCTAAAATTAACAGCTACCAAGATGGATTTGGCAGTAACAGAATAACAATGGGTTTCACAGTCAACTCAGGAATTCAAAAAATGTGACTGTTATGGGAATTTCCAAAATCAAAAGGTTAAAATAGCAAAATATTTAGAAAAAGCATTACATGAAAATGAGAATTTCAAGCAGGGACAAGGAGGCTCACAGGGTCTGAAATAAGGTAATCTCTCATTTTATTTTTTTAATTTTTTTTGTTGTTGTTTTTAGGGGGGTTTTTTTTGGTACTGGGGATCGAACTCAGGACCTTGTGCTTATGAGGCAGGCGATGGAACCACTGAGCTAAATCCCTGGCCCTGGTAATCTCTCATTTTAAAAAAGGGAAATCAAACAAAAAACCTTAAGACACAGTATTCATTGTTGCTTGTGTGCAACTCCTGCTTTCTAAGTAACCCTGGTTACACTACCAAATGCAAGTCCTCAGGCCAGATGGGTCAATGACAAATCTTTACAACCACAAGCAGCAGACCCTAGAGATTCCAGCTCCTGTTATAAATTCACAAAGTTGTCTTCTGGGACAAATCAGTGTCCTGAGTTTGAAACGATGATCAGACTTCCAGATCCAAGCATCAGAATACTTCAACTCTGGGGGTGCAGCCCAAATTACTTCCATTATTATAGACAGCTAAGTTAGGTAGAAATATTAATAGGCCCTCAAGAGAGTCAATGCCTATGAGAACATATTACAACTGTGGCTGGAGGTGCATCTTTTGAAGGCCTCAAGATTAAGATGGAATGACCAAGCCTACATGCCTCCCCGAGGATTAAGTGGTATCACGTGGTCCAATAAAGTCTAGATAAGTATCAGCCACCCAGGTGGGTGGCCAGGACCTCCTGATCCATCCCTCCCTAAAAAGGTCTTTGTCCTTTCCATGTGCACTTGCTACCTGCTTCCCCATTAGATCAATATTACCTAAGCAGCTATACTTGTAATCTTATTGGTTGATCATAGTTTTGATCCACTTTGTACCCACCTCATGACTTTATACCCACTTTGTGATTTTGCTCTATAAAACTTCCTTTGAGAAGTGGGCTCGTTGGTAACCCCCTTTTGGGTCTCCTGCTGTCTATCTCTCTCAATAAATATTTCCTACTCTTAACCTCTGTTGTTCCTTAGAATTCATTCTTTGATTTGGGGGAACACAAACTTGGCATATCTGAAATCTAGCAGGTTTGGGAGTTATATTTATTTCCCCTGTATCACCATCACTGTGATCAGCAGCCTCAGGGCCCAAGTGTGAAACTGAAGAATCCTGAGAGCAGAAGCCACATTCCAAGAGGTGCAAGGACTGCTCTCAAAAGCACTCCTTCAAAGGGAAGCAGTTTTTCCAGCTGGGCCAGATAACCATCCATCCCTCCTACTGAAAATAACTAAAAATGCAGATCCAGGAAGGGGAGAGGGAAGGGACATAAAAAGAATTAAGATATGTTATGTACATATATCAACTCCCCTCAATGAATGTAAACATTATGTGCTGCAAACATGTACTAATAAAATTCTTTTAATTTTTAAATGTATGCAGGATAAAATGTGTGTAAACACGTAATTTGTATGTGCATGTACACTTATAACTTATATATACTTAAATATATATGTATATATATATACACATATGTTTATGTGCTTAATTTTTTTCTTAAAATCATACATTGGGGGAAAAAACAAACATTCAGGCTAAAATCTAGGAGGATGCAGAAATCCCAAGAGGCAAGTAATCACTGAAACATTTATTCGAACCAGGGAAAGCCTGGGCTTCAGTTTTAAAACCCCAAAGGGCACCAGGGCACAGTCCAGAGCCCAGATATAGGGGGAAATCTAAGGAGATATTTCCTGCAGTGAAGCTTGGACTTTCAAAAGACACTCCCTTGGGATAAGAATATACCTGAAAAACCTGATCTATGTCTCACTGCTCCCATGATCTGCAAAAAAACTCAAGTGTGTTGATCCTTATCACTGAACAGTTGGAGGGGAAAAAAACCCACTCGCCCTAAGAACTTGTAATCACGACAGCTTCATATACAGATTTGTAGTCCAAATTCCAATTTCCCCCAGAAATCACTCAATGCTCAATGCTACTAGTGGGAAGAATACAACCACATCGGGAACGAGTTCCATATAACCTAGAAGAGACAGACAAGCTAGCAATGCTGCTCCTCATTTATACCTCTGAGAAGCACTTGCTTATGTGTGCCACAGGAAGCCATGGACAAGAACATTCCCAGAAGTGTCATTCTTGTTTTGTTTTCCTTTTTGAAACAGAGTCGCACTCTATAATTCAGGGTGGCTTTGAACTCACTATGTAGCCCAGCCTGCCCTCAAACTCATGGTGATGCTCCTGCCTCACATCCCAAGTGCTGGGATTACAGGTGTATGCCACCATGTCCGGCCAGCAGTGTCATTCTTTTTCTTTTTTTGGTACTGGGGATCGAACTCGGGTCCTTGCGCTTACGCAGCAGGTGGCAAAACCACTGAGCTAAATCCCCACCCCAACAGTGTCATTCTTAAGGGCAAAAAAATAAAAGCCCACAGGCTTCTCAGCCACAGAAAGGAGAAATACATGTGGCAACTTCATGCTTTGTTCTACAGCAGTAAAAACTAATGGAGCTGTGTGCATCACATGTATGAAATTGCAACTGTAATGCTGAGCAAGTTGAAGGATTGACAGTATAATTCCATGTCTAAAATGTTCAAACACAGGCAAAATTTAAAAATGAACCATTTAGAGATTGGTCATAGGTGGGAAAACTGAAAAAAAAAAAATCAAGAGAATGATTATCACAAAAATCAGAATAGCTGTGGAGGTAAAGGGCTTCTATGAAGGCATAAAAGGCTTATACTGTCCTAACCTTTTATGCCATAAACTGGGGGGCAGAAACATAGATGTATGCTTTGTTTTGAGGTACATGTTTTAAATATGTCTTCTGTAAATGTGATGTATTTTTCAATAAACACCAAATAGAAAAAACAATCTAGGCTGGGGGTACAGCTCAGTGGGAGACTGTTTGCCTAGCATTCTTGACACCCTGGATTCAATCCCCAGTAGAAAGAGAGAGAAAATGGGAGAGAATGGGGAGGTGGGAGAGAACTGTTGAGTTAGGTATGGTGGTGCACACCTGTAATCCCAGCACTCTGGGAGGCTAAGGCAGGAGGATCAAAGTTTGACCCCAACCTGGGCAATTTAGTGACTTAACAAGATCTTGTCTCAAAATAAAAAATAAAAATAAAGGGGCTAGGGACATAGCTCAGTTCAAAGTCCCTGGGTTCAACTCCAGTATCACAAATACACAAATACACACACACACACACACACACACACACACACACAGTGGAATGCCACAAAGCTGTTAAAAAGTGTGGCAGATTCACCTGTGCAGATATAGGCCTATCTCCAAGGTATGCTGATAGAAAAGGAAAGGAGCCTTGGCAGGGACAGGTATGGAAGAAAAGAGGGTATAAGAAAGCAAACAAGAATATTCTTCTATTTTAAATGGACACGCTGTCTCTAAAATGACAGACAAGATAATTTAACCAGAGGCAGCCTCTAGATAGGGGAACTGGGAACAAAAGATTTTGATACATTTACATTTAGTTCCAGGTGCAAGTAGTACTCAAATAAAATAGTCACTTTCTAAAGAAATTAAACACTAGGGCCAGGAATTTAGCTCAGTGGCATAGTGCCTGCCTGGCAAGCAGGAGGTCCTGAATTCGATCCTTGGTACCAAAAAAAAAAAAAGAAGAAATTAAACACTAATCCTTTGGGCTGACACTCTAGGAATGATCCTAGACTCTATCAGGTTCAAGGGTAATCATCTCAAGTCAGCCTGGCCAAGCCACGTCCCACAGAGACCCCTTGGATGGGCTCCATCAATGATAGGACTCTTGGGCTTTGCCAGGCTGGCTGATCTGGAACAAAAATCTCAAAGAGGCAGCAGCTGAAATGTTCTTTGGGGGGCCGTAAATCTGGTAAGAGTTTGTCCTCTCTCCCAGAAATACCCTTAATCTGCCCTCTACGGGGCAAAGCCTCTTTAAGCCAGTGTTGTCTCTAGTTAGAAAAGTCATCAGGGGACAGAAAATTGCCTCAGAGTTGTAAGAACAAGAAAGAAAGAGGTCAGACCCAGGATGCACACAGCTTTCCCTGGAAGGCAAAGTACCTCTTACCTTGTGACTTCAGTCTCAAAGCTCTTCCCTCTTGGCAGAAGATGCCCTACCTGTCTTTTCTGCTGACCAAACCCCATTCCAAGGCCCCAGCAAGGGTACTATGAAGATCAAGTATTTGGGTGAAGGGTTGAGAATGTAGTTCAGTGGCAGAGCTCTTGTCTAGCATGTGTGAGGTCCCAGATTCAATCCCCAGTACCACAAAAGAAAAAAAAAAAGTTGGGAAAAAACCCACAAAAACAAAGATTCATGTTTTGAATATGCTATGAGAATTCCCTTCTAAATGCTTCCTGTACCATGCACCAAAAAATGAACAGCAGCCCTAACCCTGTTCCTCTCCAATCTAATACACACACGCGCGTGCGCGCGGTTTTGCACAGTGTGAGCCTGTTTGCTAGCAGGCAACTTCAGCTTCAGCCTCTTTAGCCCTGGACTTCTCAGGCCTGGACATATAGGGAAAGCACTCAGATCCTCTGGTGATTAGCACTGCCAAGGCCTTGGCCCTCCCAGCCCAACCTCCCCAAGCAACAGGAGGCTCACACACAGTCCACGCTATTGTCTCAAGGAAATGATGGCAAAAACATAGTGAAGTAAGAAGATAAGGCATGCAGTGCAGGCACTCAGCTCAAAAATCTGTGCACTGAAAAAAAAAAAAATCTGTACACTCTGCCAGATCCCTCTCTTCTCTGGATGATGTTTTCTCCAGATAAATCCTCAGGCCTAACTGCTCTGATCTCAAGCCAGGTCAGTTTTCTCGGACTTTCAGATGGGCTAACAGCCCACCTCCACAGATGGTAGCCCATCTCATTCTCTATTTCTACTTGACTCTCTCCTCTTCCTCTGATAGGGTCCTAGGATCAGCTATCTGCACCTACATAAATGGGGTCATTTTCCCAGCCCTACGCTTCAAGATGAAGACAAGATTGCAAGTAAGAGTTTCCTGATTCCTTCCTTCTCTCTACCCCAGGACAACTTTCCTTCTGTGACTCTTGTATTCGCTTCTCCCTTCCACAGCAGCCCTCGCCCAATCTTGCCTGCGATTTTACTCCGTGCTGAGCTGCTCCCACACCTCTTCCTGACTCCCCCATTCCCAGTCAGCCTGCCCGAAGAGGTTTCCAAAACCCCATTCTTTGCTGGGTGGCCAGCTTGAGCCTGTCTGGGGCTTCTTATGGTCTCCAATCCCAACATGCAGCTGGGATTCACAGAATCTCTGGCCCTGATACTAGTGACTTCCCCCACTGTACTCGCTCTTTCCACACCCTTGAGCAAAGCAGGCCCAGACCTGCTCCCTTCCAGGCTTCCCACACCCCCTCTGCCCATGTCTGACTTTGCTCATTGCCATGATCATCCAGCATGCCACTGCCTGGGTGCCCTTCCCTCTTCTCACCCAACCCAAATATAACAATAGTTCTAAGGCTTGCTTTTCCAACAAGTCTTTTCTGAATAATCTCACCCACCAGATATTGTTTCCTCATCCTCCAGGGCTATGGACTCATATTCTACTCTCTACTGGAATCCCTGTAACTGACCTTCACTGGGGCCATTAACATGCCACCTTTAATATGTCCACCATGACACTACATCACTTGAGTTATTTCATTTGATCTCTCCCAACTGCCACATAAGGAAGATCTCACTGCCCCTATTTTATAAATGAAAAAACAAGGCTCAAAGAGGCAAAGGAACTTGCCAGAAGTGCCAGGGCTACCAAGAGCCTAAGCCCAAACTCCATCTGATCCACCTGACTCAAGAGCCCACACTTGGTGACACTACTATGCCACTTCCCTGCTAACTCCCTGTGTGTTTATGCATTTAGCATCTCACTTGCCCAGAAGCAGCAGTCCATAAGCAGTCACTGGGCGGGGATTTAGCTCAGTGGCACCATACCTGGTCCCAAGCACAAGGTCCCAAGTTCAATCCCCAGTCCAAAAAAAAAAAAGCAGTCATTACTACTGTCTCATATTAACTAGTCATTGTTGAACAAGCATGTATTTTGTCTGGACCACAGCAAAGTGATCGAAGGCAAGGGCCAGTGCCAAGTCTGTGGCCTACAGCATTCAGGCAGGGCCTGTGCTACCCACAGGGGAACAGCAGGTGCTCAAGGAAAGAACAATTTCCTAGAATACTACTCAGAAATAACAAAGATAGATGTTATTCTATTCTATTCTAAGGATATTTAAGGAGAATATCCTTAAGCCATTCAATCCACTGAAAAAACTCAGAATTGGATCATGCCAGATATTGTAGTTGCCACTGAAGACTATCAGAAGGGCTTGGGACATAAATCAATGGTAGAATGCTATTATGGGGCACATGTGAAGCCCTACCTTTGATCCCAAGCATCACCAGTAAAAAGAAAAAAGGGAAGGGTATCCCCAAAAGTAAAAAGGGATAGAAAGATGGTGTAGGTCAACAAAAACAGTTATTTTGCAACTACCTGGACAGGGGTAGTGAAAACCCAGGAAGGCTGAGAAAACCCTTAACGCAGTGATGGTGAACCTATGGCATGTGTGCCACAGCAGGCACCCAGAGCCCTCTCTGTCAGCATGAGAGCCACGTATATGAATTGTTTCTTCTAAACTAAATCCTCAGAGGGCCAAGGATTTAGCTCAGTGGTTCTGCCACCTGCATCACAAGTGCAAGGTCCCAAGTTTGATCCCTGGTACCAAAAAAAAAAAAACCTCCTTTGTAAACTAAATCCTCAGTATTCAGGTTTAATTGAAGTGTTGGCACTCTGTGATAAATTAGTGGGTTTAGGGTTGCAGTTTGGGCACTTGTATCTAAAAGGTTCGCCATCACTGCCTTAAGGCCTCATTGAAACAATCCTGGGTATCAGGGCAAGGAGAAGAGCCCCGTCCCCACTAAGGAGCCAGACTCCCAGTTGGCCATGAGGCCATGTGACAGCAACTGGCTCTAGTGATAGAAGCTGCAAACACTCATCAAACAGTCAACTTAAGAAAAAAAGAGGGAGTTTCTGGTCGACCTTTTCAGTTCTGTGCACCGAGACATTCTGCAACATAGTCTAATACTCTGTGGAACAATAGCATAGTCTAAAAATCCTAGGGCAGAAATCAGGATTGCAGCTGCTCTTAAAATTTGGCTATGACTTGAAATATAAAACTATAGGAGACCATTGTTTTTTGTTTTGGGGGGTTTTTTTGGGTACCGGGGATTGAACTTGGGTCTTTGCACTTGCATAGCAAGTGGCAAAACCACTGAGCTAAATCCCCGGCCCAAGGAGACCATTGTTTTGGACCAAGCTCCTGCCCTAGGCCCCAAGAGACCACACTAAAAGTCAAAATGGAATTATTCATGTTAAAGTTTTCCCAAACTGAAACTAAGTTGTTTATTAAAACTTCTGAGAAATTGCTAAATTTCCCAAACAGGCCAGTTTTAGATGGTATGATAACGAAGTTCCCTCTGCCTTAATTCCTTAGTAATCTGATGTGGCTTTTTATTTTTTTGATATGAGGGATCGAACTCAGGACCTTGTGCTTACCAGGCAGGTGCTGTGCTGCTGAGCTACATCCCCATCCCCTTAGTAATCTGATGTTAACCAGTTATTTTTCTACCGTTCTGTCTCTCTGTTCCCACCCGACAAAGAAAATCGAAACAACCAGTCTGCCTTCTGTTTTTGGTTTCTGATTCCTTTGGCTCTTTACTGTTTATAAAACCAATCTATTGGAAAACTTATTCTATTTTATGAAATGAAGGGTTACTTGGTTCTTGAATCAGAAATAAAGCCAATTAAGATTTTTAAACTCTGCTATTGTTGTAAGTTTGTCCTTTGAGAGGGTCTTCCTAAAGGAAGCTGAGTGAGTCACTGAATTTCCCTGAGCCTCAAACACAAAATGACACAAAACCACAGCATTAACCGTGATCTTAACCAGTTCCAGGGAGAACTGCTCAATGAAATGATAAAACTATAAAGTGTTGCACACATAGGAATAGCATCAACAACAGAAAAAATAGAACATCAGCTCCATGAGGGATCCTGGGGAGTACTAATTGTGATCAGATCCCAATATTTGTCAAAATCTGGATGGCTGACTGAGGGGGGTGGGGGGTGTCCAGTGTTAATAGACTGAATATGTAGCAATTCCTTTTCTGGTACACATGTTGGTAATCTCCCATTTTCTGCTATAAAAACACTGATCTAAAGAACCTCTTCTGAAGCTAGGTGTGGTGGCACGTGCCTATAATCCCAGCACTCAAGAGCCAGAGGCAGGAGGATCACCACGAGTTTGAGGCCAGCCTAGGGTACATAGTGAGTTCAAGCCCAGTCTGAACTACATTTATCAAGATCCTGTCTCAGAAAGAAAGAGAGAGAGAAGGGTCCGGGGATTTAGCTCAGTGGTTTTGTTGCTTGCTGTGCAAGCACAAGGACCCGAATTCAATCCCCAGTACCAAAAAAAAAGAAAGGGGGCGGGGGAGAACAAACCTCATCTGTTTGCTTGTCTTGTTAATCTTCAGGTTACATTTCTAGAACTAGAGTAGCTGTCAAAATTTGTTAATCTTCCCTTGTCCTAGGTGAAGAGTAGGCATATATGCCCTTGTTCCCCACTTTAGGGAGAAAGCATTGTATTGTCTCCATTCATAGAAGGAGTTTTTGTTGGAAGTATGGACTACATGTCTTTGATCTGTTGAGAAGGTTCTGTTCTACTTCTAGTCTCCTGATA